>BJCM01211005.1:0-10274 GCA_018326385.1 Flaveria bidentis
ATTACGGGATCAAGGTCGTCGCCTCGATCGAGTTGAGGATCTTATGGATTGGCACGTTCAGCTTGAGATTGCACGAGCCCGTACTGTTGGTATTGATCCTCCAGACTTGCCACCGCCTCGATATTACCCAGATTCACCGTAGTTTTTTATATTATTAATTGTACTTTTATTTTGTTATGTATTTAAAAACTTCGTTATTTATTTATATTATCATTTAATGTTTGTTTTGTTTTATATGTTTTATTTGTTAACTAATATTTAAAGTTATCGATTAATATGTTACAAAATATAACTTATACACAAAGTGTCAACCTTAACGTACAAAATAAAGCCGACAAAAAATTTTATACGTACTAACCTATACGCGGCGTATACTCCCTTCACAATACATATAAATATTGCAGAAAAAATTTGGGAAAATTATACGCCGCGTATGGACCCATACGCGGCGTATAGCCTCACCGACACGAGTGTGACACGGGTCTTGTCAGAAATAACTTATACGCCGCGTATGGGTCCATACGCGACGTATCAGGAATATTTTCTCTACCCTATATGCCGCGCGCGGGGTATAGGATCTAATGAGTGTTGATTTAAAATGGGTGGGTGTCCAAATAAAGCCACCCATATTGTAACATTTAACTGACATAATGCAACATTTAACTGTATAAAAGTTATGTGATATGATACATATTTACAGTTGTGAGATTATAGTTGTTTTGTCACGTGAATTACCGAAAAAAAGTAAAAAAAAAAACTTTCAAAACTCTAAAACAATGATTTTTTGGTCAAAGGGAAATAGTCAAAATTGTGCATGGATTGGAATCCTATGGAAAAATAATAATAAAACTGACATAGCAGATGAACACAACGTGGAGTCTCGTCCACGATAATGTTTTTCCCATCTTATTCTTATGACAAAGATTCTGTCTTTCTGGTCCTCCAACTATTACTTTTTTCAATATTTACCCCTATACTTTTTAGTTAAATCAATTGAATGCTACTACTTTAGATTATAATAATCTAAACTAGGGGTTGTTTGATTACACTGACTCGGTAAGATCTGACTAAGTCAGAAGCTGACACGGTTAAAAGTTTTGACTGGGTATGCATCAGACTGAAACTTGACCAAACACCGAAGGGGGGTCGCGCAGCAGGTGGGTTTGGTCGGGTCAGCATATTTTAATTTAGGGTCTGGGTCAGAATCCACGAACCTGGTCAGAACACGGGTCACCCACATCAAACACGCTGACCGACTGACTGAGTCAACAAGTCAGCCGGGTCAGCCAAAATGAAACAACCCGTAAGAACAACCGAACATTGACTCTTGTATTCTGCTTGATTTTGTTTGCATGTTTTCTTATTTAATTTACAAGTATCATTGTGAGTGAAATCGAGTATCAATTTATAATGTTTATGTTATAACCATAGTCTTTGTTAACGAAAGTGAAAACTGGAAGTGACATTAGTTAAAACATCTATTTGGTTTATTCTCAGTTGGTAGGTTGTAATTTTTATTAACAAATTACTAATATTAATTCATATTGATAATATGACCAATGGCATCAATCGTGTTTAATTTCTTTGTAAATAGCAATCCCACTCTAATGATTATCATAATTTTACAATTTATTTTTATTAAATTTGACTCGAAGTAATGGCCACGAGTGATAAATGGAAACTTACGTTCTCCATAAGTAAAATCACATATAAGTTAATGTAGATATATAATGTATGAAAATAAGACAGTTATTAACAACGAAATGAAAGCTAGAATTGTTATATGTCAAATTTTCATATGATAGGTCAAATTTCCATAGTTTATTTGCTATCCAATTTATCGTTTAATAATAGTATAGTTTTTTAACGGCTAATGAAGACTATAAGTCCGGTCGCACCGGGTAAATCTATTGGTGAAAGGTCATCCGTGTTCGTGAACACAAACATCGTTGGTAACTCGACCCGTCTATTATTTCACGGGAAACCCACCATCCAAAACCCATTACGATAAACCCTTAAACCACTTGAAGCAAATAGCATTAAATGAGAGTCAAACGCATGACTTCCGAGTTGAAAAACTATAAAATACATTTTACGAAACCAATTGATCTGAAGCTTATTAATACTTAATACTTTTTTTCGATTGGCGATTAATACTTTAATACTAGTATATAATTTGCAAAATTTTAGCTAAAAAAGTTTACAAGTACACTGAAAAACAATAATACTCCACTCCACATAAGCACAATGACATTGGTGTGATTAAAGACACTAAACATATGGTCGGTCAACATTGACAAGCACGACTTTCAAAGAAAGAATAAAATAACTTCATAATGTTTTGTTGAGGTTCACATTGGTCCACTTCAAATTTAAGTGTGAAAATGTTGGGGCAGAACCGCAGATTAAGGACATAAAAGAAATGAGATTATTAAATCTAATACATTTGTTTTTCTTAACTTTGTTAATTCTCATACTTGTAAAAAACATATATAACAACAAACAAACAAAAAACAAAAAACAAGTATTTTATTTGAGTCTATATCATATAATAAAAAAGAAGCATTAAATATAACCGAGTTACAATCATATTACTATAAATTTTAACTATTAATTTGAAAGTAATAAGTATTATTATTAATAACTTTAACTGTTAATTTGAAAGTAAAAAACCAAGACAATGAACAGTAACTTGGGTAGTTTCGGTATTTTGCCTTCCTCCTCGGGTTATATGCTTTGTCTTAAAAAGTGGAGCAGATGTTAGGTCGTGGCGGTGTGGGTGTGTCGGTGGTTGCCCGCCCTCTTTTGCCGCTCCTCCTTCATACCGGGTTTGAGATGGAAATTAGGTTGATGTTTCGTTTCACCGTGTTGTAACATCGTTGCCGCTACCAGTGGTGGATGTTTTGTTTTTTGTCGCCACCGGCTATGATAATCGTTGGCCTCCCTGTTGTTGCTGATGTTGACGATGGTGATGACGTTCATGGCGGTTGCGGGGGGAGATGGTGTCGACGTCGGTTGCCGCTCTGCCTCCCGTTTTAGGCTGAGGTGGGGACGGCGGCGACAACGACATGGATGGTGGTAGTTCAATCATCTCTATTGTCTCTTTCCCTCATGATCTGTCGGTTACCCTGTTAGGGTTTTCCGATATAGTCGTCAACCATTGTTGTTATGTCGATGTCAGTTGCAGGTGGGATCGGTGGAACCCTAAGTGGCCATTGGTTGTGACGGTGGTGGATTTAAAGGCTTGCATGTCTTATGTATTTGCTTTGATCTTTATGACTTCGTTTCATCTTCATCTCTTTATTTTAGCTTTCGGTGTGCTTGACTAGAAGGTATGGTTGCTTCATAATCGGACGTTCTTTTGGGGGTTTTCATCTTAATTTTGTGGTTATGTGGATGACACTAGAGTGTATTGATTTGGGAATTATGGTCAGATCCGACATGCTTCCTCTGTTTTTTATTGGGGTTTGATGACAGTTAATAACCCTTTGTGTTGGGTTCACATATGAATGAAGTGTGATTGTTTTGGATTCTTGCAACCATCGGCTTGAATGTCGGAAGCTTCCGCTTACTTGGGGGCAACCGCCGCTCGGCCTTCTATTTGAGGTTGAGGTAGAGCAGGCAGTTGTTTCATGTCAATGGCTTGACAACTATTTTAGCTTATCTTCATCTGTTTCACTCTGATGTCTTCTTTTTTGGTCTATTGAGGCGTTAGAGCACCTGCTTTTTCCTCATTTGAAGCTTTCATGTTTGATGTCTCATTATGTCGCCGATGATGACTATTTGCTCATCTGAGACCTTTAGAATGATATTCATCTTAGATGTTGATGATTTCGGTTTTGCATGTTGTTAGGAAAGATATTGATGATGATGTCCTTGGCTCATTCGAGACTTACCTGAACTTGTCTAACGGGCTATGATGATAACTAATGATGATACAGTTGTTTTGGCATGGCTACCATTCGGGGTTAGCAACCACAATTAAAAGTTTGTTTTGAGCCCGATCTATCACACGCGCAACGCGCGTGAATAAATACACACTAGTTTCTATTAATTGGACTAGAAGTGTGTTTAACAATATCTAAAATATGATAAGGATTATGTCTTGATGATAATAGTTGTCCCACAACCAAAAGATCATGTGTTTTAGTTTTATACCCTGCATAAATAGAGAAGTTATTATATAAAATACTTTAAGTGACATTATCAAAAAAGTTTGTTAAAATTTGTTTATTTTCATAGAAAATTTCAGAGTAAATTGTAATTTTCATACATGTGTTTTAAGGGTATTAACATGATCAACCTCAGCTTAACAGTTTGCATACCTAAGTTTACGAATGCTAATACTTTACGTACCTCTATCCAATTTTCGTTAAACAACCATTAAATCTCCCTCACGTGCTCCTCACGTGAGGGAAAAACTGTCAATCCACCGTGAGCATCCTCCACAACAACCTCTCTCTCCAAACGCTACATTCCATCCCTCCCTCCAAAACCTCTCGTCGGAGACTCTCAAACTCACCGTCTCCCACCGGTGCCTCACCACCCTCAAACCCTACCCCGCCGCACACATCAGCCACCTCGTCGTCAACAACCATCGCCTCTACGCTGCCTCCGCCGACCGCATCCAAGTATTCGACAAGACGTCGTTCTCCCTCATTGACGCTTTCACCGTCAATGATTCCTTATTAGGTCCCGTCAAATCCCTCACATTTCATAACGGAAAAGCGTTCACATCTCATCAGGACTGTAAGATTAGAATATGAAAACTAACGGAACAAAGAGGACATGAACACACCGGAACCCTACCGATGGTGGAAGATCATCTTCTCCGATCAATGTTCCATAAGAACTACATTACCGTACGTCGTCGTAAACGACGATTGTGGATCAAACACTACGATGTCGTTTCGGGACTATCGGTAATCAACGATAACCTAATGTGTTCAATTTCATGATATACATACCATCTAGAGAACTTCAGATCTCTGATGTGTAGAGAGCATCAAAGCACACGACGATGTAATCAACGCCGTAGTGGTTGTGCGACGACGACACACTCTTCACCGGATCCGCCAATCGTCAGATCAAAGTGTGGCGGAGACAATTGAAACACTTCGGACTTATTGCGACATTAGAAAAGCACCGATCGGCGCTGAACGCACTTGCTCTGAGCTCCGGCGGATGAGTGTTGTTCTCTGGCGCCTGTGATCGACCGATTTTGGTGTGGGAGAAGGAAGACAGTCGCAATTGGTTAAAACATTAATAAATTGGGTGAATTGATAGTTTTGCCCCTAACGCGAGGAGCACGTGGGAAAATTTAACGGTTGTTTAACATAAATTGGACGGATGTAAGCATTCGTAAACTCAGATATGCAAACTGTTAAGTTAAAGATGATCTTGTTAACACCTCTAAAACACATGTACTAAAATTGCAATTTACTCAAAAGTTCATCATATGATAGTAGTCTAGATTTCTGACTTTAATTTTTTTAGTTTTGACATAAGTCTTTTTCTCTAACTGTTTTAAATTACTTATTTTGTTTTTTAACATTTAGTTATGTTACAATCAACTATATGTAGCCCACTAGCCCCCATTTTGGTGGGCTTTAGATCTTGATTAACAAGGTTGGATAATTTTCAAACTAATATCCTATACCTTTAAACGCTATATGATTCTTAGGTCGTGCATTTCTTTTTCTTAAACTCAAGCGGTTTCACGAAGTCTCATTAAGACAAGCGTATGGATATAGCATGAACTATTAGATCGACTACCAAAAGAGAAGTTGCAATTGATCATATCCCATCTATGTCTTGCAACTAGGTATATGTATCATAAAAACATCATTTATTTGAATGTCAAAGGAAAAAAAAAAAAGAAGAAGCTCGTTAAATGGTGATACAAAATTACTTCTACCTGATCAATTTTTTATACTTTCGTTCAGTATCATAAGAAGATTATTAATCATATATATATATATATTTTTTCTAAAAACGTATTACATTTCGTATTATTAATCAAGAAATATCAAGTTATATAAAAAGTGGACGAACATTATATTTATATATTTTGGAAAAAGCAAAGTTTATAATATGGTTCTTTATAGTTTAATACTAGAGAGGTGTGATGGGGAAAGAAGCAGCCTTTGAACTAGAAAAAAAGGGGACATTCGGTAATATCGATGTGCTCATTGTTCAACGGTCATTTATAGTTTTTTGGTAATTTAAATTTCTGTTTCTTTTTCTAAATATTACTTTAACTACAAAGAGTAATACCTCAACTAGTTAAGCTTAGATACAATAACATGTAAACATATAAGAAGTTATGAGTTTAAGTCTTATTTTGAATAATATGATAAGAGTTAAGTTAGTAGTTTTCCCAACAATAGTTTTCTTCTGGGGAGGTTGGAGGTGTAGCTCTGATTGAGACATTGATAAATGTGTCCGATTAAAATAACACATATCATTCGAAATATAGTCAAATTTTTGTCGTAAAAAAATTACTTAAAACAATCTAGTATAAGAACATATACTTGACGGTTTTATTAAATTATTTTAATCATTACTTTTATTTTTGTAGTTTAAATCTTACATTTTAATATACCAAACTTTATAAACCTACTCATTTTATGTAATGAATGAAACATTAATCAAAATTTAAAATGTAAATTTAAAGAGCTGATATCTTTTTATCTTAATGAAAATGTATTTAAAATGATAGCTGACATTATCATATTTTTCTTTAATTTTTTTCGTTTATCTCTCCTACTAAATTATTACATTAATATCAATAATATTATTTAATTCGTTTTTAGATTAAAAAATATATTTTAATAACTGAAGGAATAGATTAATATTTTAATGTTATTCTATAGAAACAAATTTTTAATAAAATAAGAAACTTTTAAAATAGTAAACTTTTCTATAATACAATATATTTTAAAATATATTATTGCATTAATATTAATAATATTATTTAAAATTGCTGTTTTTAAAAAGTAAAATTATAATAAACTAAAAATAATTAAAGTTGGGAGTTATAATTTTAAAATCTTTAAAATTAATATTTTTAAAATGATTTTATTTGAAACAATATGTTAATTTTAATTAGGAAAAAAAATTAAAAAATAAATTTTTTAAAAAGATATAAGTACTTTATTACTTATAATCCATACACGTACGTAATTTTAATCATCTTTTATCTTAGAATATCGTTTCATAATTAAATAAAATTTTATTTTAGTTATTTAATTCGTGCAATACACAAATTACTGAACCCGGTGTTATAATATAAGTTTTTAACTCAAATATACATAATAGATTATAAGTTAGATATATTTTTATGCATTTAACTTTAACTTCTATAAAATAATATATTGTATACATATTTGCTTAAGTATGTACTTTACTCTTATTCAATAATAAAGATAACCAACTTTTTAAATTATGTTGCAATTCAAAAATAAAACAATTAGCAAACCTTACTTTGGTTCACCCTTGCAATTAATCTTTCAAGATTGCACATTTTAACATTTTAGTAAGAAAACTATGTAAAAAATGTTGATTTGTTTTCACTAGAATGAATGGTTCAAAACACTAGTTAAAATCTTGAGAAAACCTATGCTCTCATATTTCATGTTTTGAGAAAAAAACATAAAATAAAAGACAAATATTGCTAATGTTTTACAAAATTTGATACATTGCAATCCGTATGGCCTTTCCAACATAACACTTTTTTAGTGATTATGTTGCCTTTTTTCATATATTATGATCCTCAACTTCACATATTGGAAATGTGTGATGTCCCCTTCAAACATGACAACCATTAACTTATCATATGATATTCATCTGTATAGTTCTTTAAATACATTGAAAGGTAAAAGAGGTTAATTCCTCACAATCCAAAACGATCGTTACTAGTACATAAATTGTTTTTTTTGCGTAAATTAATATTTTCAGCGGTTGTTTGGCCGCCTAAAAAACATAGCTACAAAAAATCAATTGATTTTTTTGGGCGGTTTTTGAACCATCAAAAAAATACTTGAACCCGCCTAGACCAAATATTTTTTTATTAAATAAAACCATTACAAATTTTTCCTTGCAGCTCGATAACCGCCTAAAATAACTTTAGATATAGATAAAAAATGTTTTTTTCTTAAAATTAAAGAAAAAACTAAAATTTATATAAATCCAAAAGTTTATAAACTACAGACAAAACTAAATTTCATCAACACCAAAAAAGTAGAATTTATATAAAAAAATACAACTAGAATAAAGGTCAAACAAAAGAAATATTATTAGAACATAACCAAATACTAACTCATCTAGTTTTCACTAAATACATATAAAATGAGTATTTATCCAACTACAACGTCATACTATATAAAAATCTACTTATGATATTAAAATTTTTCAAAATACCTTTTTAAAAACCTACTTCATGATGTTTTCGACCAACTCGGCATTCTACTCTTGTGTGACATAGATTCGGTTGCTTCCGAATCTAAAAAAATAAAACATAAAAATAAATTAATTTGATGAGTCATGAATTAATATATGTATACATACATGCATGCATAATATATGGGTGATATTTATGGTCGGAAATCACTTATTACCTAGATTTTAGGAAGGTTTATTTTATGAATGTATGTTAGAGTTTTATGATCATCGGAGTTAGTTTTTTGTGGTGATTTGCATATACCGAAGATAGTTAATGGATAAATTATCATCACAAATTATCATCTTAATTGTTATTAAGTTGTTAACAACTGATAAAGGAAAGGGGAAGAGGGATTAGTGCTCAATCACAATATATAAACGATATTGAAAGTAAATGGCGATTTTGTTTCACTATGTGTGTATGTTTTAACAATTGTATTATAAGCAATCATATATTATACTTGATTGTAAGGGCATAAATGAAATAAAATGATTAATTTTTGAAATTTAAGCATTACTTTTCATATGGGTGTCTTAATCCATATGTAAAATTATCATTCTATCCTCCTCTCACTTTTATTGTAAAAAATATAGATAAATATTAAAATTATTAAACTTATAATATACCTCTAAAAAATATTAGTATTATAATTATTATAAATATGAAGATTTATATAAGTTACATACTTAAATATTTAAATAAAATAGTATACTTAATTAAAATATTATTTAGTTATAAAAAATAATTAGTAAATATAAATTTAAATGTCAATTTATAGTATCATAAATAAAATAAAAATTAATGAAGTGAATTAAATAATATCATGTTATTAAATAATATATTAATAATGTTTATTAAATACATGAAAGAGACAAGGGCAAAAATGTCAAGTTTTATAAAATTTAATAGATAAATTTATCATATTACCCCTAAAGTGTCTTAAAATTTTAATCAAATCCCTATTATACCCCTCTTAAATGTGATGCACTCATTTGTACATGTTGCTTTAAAACTTGTATTTTTTGCAAAATTACATCTTCATCCAAAGAGATGTATTATATATTAGTATAGATACAGAAACACACTTGTTTAATGACAAACCCAGATTTTGTTAATTAATAATTAAACATATTCGAACCACATCTTAGTAACCCGAAACCCAAATATTATAAGCCCAAATAACCATGAAACCCGAACAACCCATACCCAATTAACAACAAAACCCTTAAGATAAGTATATAACTTGTAAAGAAACTACTTACATTGTTAAGGAGGTTGTGTCAAATGAACTTGTGGGGTGAGTGGAGACGGTTCAAGCTATTATCAACACATTAGTAGTTAAATATATAAAATAAGATATATAAACTTTGAGTTGTTCCTTACCTTTAGAACAAAAGGTTTGTGTAACATGAACTTGTTGATTAGAAAGTTGTTAAGTCGGTTCAAACTACTATTAAAATATTAGTAATTAGATATATATTTACACACACAAATAAATAAAATATAGAATTTGAGATGTTGATTACCAGGTCGGTAAAAGTTCCAAAAGCATCTATCTCATTATATTTCATTGGGTCTTGGTCATGTTGACTTTGATATTGAACATGGCGACTAGATGATGAAAACAGAAATGATAAACAAATTGTTATAATATACAAAAATCAAATAAACTAACTAGGATAACACGAAACCCAATCAAGAAACAAAATAAAACACACATAATCTCTGGTTTATAACACGAGCTGTCGGCTGAATGTTGTTTGTGGTAGGGTGGTTTCACAAACACTGACGGAGCTTAACTAATTTTGTGGGGGGGGCGAAATTATTTTTT
>BJCM01211008.1:0-14287 GCA_018326385.1 Flaveria bidentis
ACCAGGTAATGATACTTTATGAATCTCTTTCACCTACATCAAGTTTCATCTTTGTTTTGCTGAGCAAAGACCTGATGAAACAAGCACATAGTGCAGATGTACTGATCCAAAAGATTCCCAATGAGGAACACATCCAAATTGGATGAATCTACAAAAGCAACACATTCCAAGTGAATGAACAAAAGAATCCAATCATGGATCATCTTACAAAGTTAAGTGAAAAGAATCCTAATGTGGATCATCATGAAAAGGATCAAAGTAAAAGAATCCTAATGAGGATCAGTGAAAATAAGGTCTCATAACTTAAGTAACCTTGTAAGGAAAATTGTGAAAAAGTTCTACCATGCATTGTATAAGGATGGTTGATTATTCCATGCTTTTGTGTGTGAGGTACATATTGAATAATTAAATCAACCAAAAACATGATAAATATCACTTGCATCAAAATATCAACCTGATATGAGTTTAAGAGGACAAACATACCTTCAATCATCAAGTTCATAAACATGTCCATTTTATCATAAAGGATGCACATGTGTAATGTAAGATTGATATGATCCCAACAAAAAAATTATATATACTTCTCTTCATTATTAATAATCAAAATTATATTCCAAAAGTTTTTAAATCTTTAAAGTTTCTATCCAAAAGTGGATATAAACTTTAGGGTGAGTAATTTAAATTTTTGAGTAAGTCTATATAGATTTTTACTATCTTAAATTACTTTGTTAAAAACAAAACAAAAAGAAAATGCATGTGTTATTACAGAAGTTATACCATAGTATCTCAGCTTATGCAGATTCTTGGAAGCATGAAAGGTCCAAGCTCAGTCAAAAAATGGGAAACTTGTATCACTTCTAACATACAAGTCAACCCAAGCAAGAATTGACAACCTCAACAGTCAACAACTTCATAAGAAAACTCAATCAATGACATCTCTTCATAACAAGAAAAACCAAAACAAAAACATTAACCTTTGATTAAGTTCAAAAGTTAATGCACGTAAGTGCATTGGTTAATACGGGTGAAGGTAACCCATGCATATAACCAATGCGAGTAACTGTTTATTTCTAAGTGCAACAAATGCGGACAAAGATTGTACTTTATCGCATTGGTTTGTAACAAGCTTACATAAAAATTTTAAAGTGTTAAAACCTATGCGGAACAGAAGAGTTCTACCGCATTTGTCAATATAGATAAAAATTTTCACAAGATTTCAACTGCATTTATCAAATGCGAATGAAACTTACACTTCCACATTTGTTTTACTCATCCGCATTTGTTGATTTCCCCATCAACCGCATTTGTGGATGTGTATCTTCAATTTTCATGTACTTTCAAACAGAAATAAACAAATGCTTAATCTCTTCTGTCACAATGAATGATGATCATGTAAATATGGAAATTTTGTTCTACCGCATTTGCTACAGTGCAAATGCTGATGAACTTCGTTCTTCCGCATTTGCCATAGTGCACAAATGTGGATAGAAGAAAACGTAAGTATTCAAACTTCTGCTTTCGCTATAGTGTGCAAATGCGGATGTCTAAAATCATAAGTTAAACTCTTCCGCATTTACAACAGTAAAGCAATACGGATGTACAAAACCATCCGCATTTGCTACAGTGTGAATTAAATCTTTAACCGCATTTGTTCTGAGACTTGTATAATTTTGTAAAAGCCATTTTTTGACTATTTAAATCAAGTTCAAAAGGTCATTTAATACTTTTCAAATTTGAGAGACTCTATAGTGCAACGAGCAAAAACATTATCCATCTTCATCAATCATCTTCTTCTTTAACAATCAAAGATACAAGTTCATTTCACCTAATCTATCCTCATATTAGATTCTACACAATAGTAGTATCAAACAAAAGGTGAATATTTTTACATTGTTTTAACCTAATGTTTCGGACGTTTGAACTGATAATGAATATAGGACCCTAGGTTAACAAAGAACATCCAAAATCAGATTTGTTCCAAGAAAAGATGAGCATTTTCGACTTCAATGAACATGCAAACCTAGTAAAATCCGATTCAATCTGAAAAATCTCAAAGTTATGTTCATCGCATGAAAAGAGCATCATGAAACCGAAAATGTTGAAATCAAAACATGAATTAAAATCCAATTAACAATCAAAAACATCAAAACTTGGTCTTCAAACATGAAAACTCAAATAACAATGAGTATTCATGAAAATTTCTCAATTTGAAAGAATTCCTATGGAATAGTACCCTTAAATGTTCACATTTGAACCTCAAAAGTCAAAATGATGAATGCTGCTTACAGTAATGAATGTATTATCATTAATCTAACTCATATGCCTTTAATGTAGGGCATATGGCTGATATCTCGTTGAGCAAGCTCCACAACATCAGTGGTTTTCTAGACCATGATGTACCCAAGGCAGGGGGGGCCCAGAGACATGATGAGATTCATCTCCACAACAAGAGTGGATTATGCTATCACTATCAGACCTATCATATATGAGAGATTCATAAGGTCATTCTGGAACTCTGTTGAAGTGATAGATGCTGATGTGTTAGGTCTTTATCTAGAAGGATTGATGATGAGCATACACTGATCATTAAAGAAGAAACTGTGAGACGGTGTCTGCAGTTTGGTGATGATGCAGATGCACCAATTTAGCTAGAAGATGATGATATTACTACTTTCTTTGTAGAGATTGGATATGAAGGAGGTTTTGAAGGAAAACAGATTGTGAAGAGATTGGTAGACTTCCCTTGGAGGTTTCTAATCCATATCTATCAACACTACTTGTCTAAAGGAAAACAGGATGGAATGATATCTCTGTTACTACTCCATCAGCAATTTGTGCTTTATGCAAAAATAGGCCATTCAATATGTAAGCTTATGTCTTTAACAACCTAGTATCCAACATACAAGAAGGAAGGAGGTACAAGCTCTTAATGTATCCAAGGTTTATCCAATGTTTCATAAATGAAGAATTCCCCAATCTAGTGGGTGATGGACCAGTTCTAGATATTCCTCACTATGATGCAAAGTCATATAAGTACATTAAAAAGAGGGATCCTAGAAAATTTTATAGTGGAGCTCACTCTCCTCTTCTACCTTGGATGCTTCAACAGATTAAAACTGATGAACAAGGTGAAGAACAACATGCTCTTGCTGATGAGCAAATTGAAGAACAAGCTACTCATGTTCAGCACACTGCTGATGAGCAAGCTGAAGACATTGATATGCCAAGGTCAGTGTCACCCAGGCGGATGCAGGGGGTGATTCTCACACTGAACCTAAAATTCATGATTCTGTATCTCCCTTTGTACCTCTACCAATTCCATATCCATAAAGAACCCTACTACAAACACCTTACACTTCACAAATTCCATCTCCAAAAAGAACCCCAACACCTCACAGCTCAGAAAACCAATCTCCCCAAACACAGCCCATTACATCTCTATATTTATCTCCTATTCACCATTCACCTATCCAATCAGCCCAACTATCTCAATTTCTACAAAACCTGTTGAGTTTGGTGACTCTGCCAGCTCTTCAGAAAGATCCAAATCATATTCTCATGAGGAGGATAACCCCAACCAAATACCTATCAAGAAAGTTGTATCTGAAGCTACTCCTTCTAAGAGCTATGCTGAATCTGGTATCAACAAATCAGATGAGAAAGATGAGATGATCTCTTAACTTCTACAGAAAGTAGCAAAGATGGAAAGACTGCTAAACAGGAGTTCAGGAATCATTCATGACAAATTGTTGGAACTAGATGAGATGGAGGCTGAGCTAAAATCATTGAAAGAAAAATATGATTCAGAGAGGAAAGAAAAGGATAAGGAAATAAGGAAAGAAAAGGAAGGAAATTAGTGGTCATGTTGAAACTCTAGCTATTCAAACCATTGCCATGGAGGAGCAAGAGGAAATAATTGAAGAACAAGCAGAGATTATCACTAATTTGCAAAATCAAAATGAAAGTCAAATCAAAAGAATTTCTGAGCTTGAGATGTTGATTGAACTTAAGAGAAAAACTAAGGCTGAAGCAAGTGAAAGGAATGAGGAAAGACTTGGAGATGATGAGATACAATCTTCTTTTGAAATGATAAAAATGAAGAAGATATAATGAAGGCAAAGATTGAAGAGTCAAGTCTAAAGATAGTGGTATATTTTGAGAAATAAACTGATACACATGCTAAAGAAGATAAGTTTAATGATATGATCGAAGCCCTAGAAAAATTCACAGTTGAAGAGTTCATAATTGATGATGATTTCTTGGATTTTGTAGTAGAGCAGAGGATAGTTAATGAACCAATAGTTGTCATACCTCAATCTCCTGTCCCACTTGAGAAGGAACTGAGTATGCAACTGGTACCTATTGTCTCATTGTCTGAAGAACAAAAGGAAATTATTAGAAGATCATGTGAAGAACAAAAACAACAAGAAGAATCAGCTACTGTTATCCCTGAACAAGAACCACCACAGGCTGAAAAAGTGTCTTTTGAAGCTGAATTACCTGAAACCTCTTCTGGTCCCTTAGTTCAAACCTATACCATAAAGAAAAAGTATTTACCTGAGAAGGCAAAGGGCAAAAGACCCATAGTGGATGAACACCCTGTAAAGAAAAGCAAACAAGATGATCCAAGAAGCCTGGCAGCTATAGCTGAGTTTTTAGAAGAACATGAATTAATTGAGGCTCAAATGAAGAAGAAAATTGATTTTGTAGACTTTGAAGAAGGTGAGATTGAAGGAGGATATAAAGTTGATAAACAAATGGCTAGAGAGTCATGTAAAAGAAGAAAAGTCTATAGAAGAAATGGTGGCCAAGGCTCAAACAGACAATCTGACGGTGAAAGCCATGTTTTTAATTAATCATGGATATGACCCTGATGATGTTTTTAGCATGACTCGTGAGGGGATGAAGGAAGAAACAAAAAAAACTAAACAAGCTGTTGGACCTTACAATTAAGACTGAGTATGAGAAAACTCTTTCTCTTAAAGCTGATAAGCCAAAACTATCTTTCATGAAGAAGCAAACTACCACTCATCAATCTTAGCTGAGGCTGGCAGCTATAGCTGAGTTTTTAGGGTTTAGGGTTTAGGGTTTAGGTTTTAAGCAAACTACCACTCAAACAAGATGATCCAAGAAGCCTGACAGCTATAGTTGAGTTTTTAGAAGAACATGAATTAGCTAAGGCTCAAATGAAGAAAAAAATTGATTTTGTAGACTTTGAAGAAGGTGAGATTGAAGGAGGATATAAAGTTGATAAACAAATGGCTAGAGAGTCATGTAAAAGAAGAAAAGTCTGTAGAATAAATGGTGGCCAAGGCTCAAGCAGACAATTTGATGGTGAAAGCCATGTTTTTAATTAATCATGGATATGACCCTGATGAAGTTTTTAGCATGACTCATGAGGGGATGAAGGCAGAAACAAAAAAACTAAACAAGCTGTTGGACCTTACAATTAAGATTGAGTATGAGAAAACTCTTTCTCTTAAAGCTTATAAGCCAAAACTATCTTTCATGAAGAAGCAAACTACCACTCATCAATCTTTATATCCTGATCCCTATACCATGGCTGATAGGGAAATGAAGGATTATTTATCAAGCCAAGGATTTAGAAGGAGGAAACTAAGCAAGATGAAGACAAATTCATTGAGGGATGCAATTCTAAGACTGATTACTGAAAAGAAAGAAAGAATTAAAGCCTTGGAAGAAGAGATCATTAACAAGAAGCCAAGATCAAGAATCTCTGCTCAGGACATGCCACTCACTCTTAGAGATCAAGACTCTTTGGCACCAGTGCTTCATAGATATCCTGGGTGGTTTGCTGAGCCTTCACAATTAAAGCTACAAGTAGGCCTCACCACTGCAGAGATGATCAGAGGTGTATCTACTCCAAAAGGAAAAAATGATCAGAAAATAATCGCCTGGAAGTATGATAGTGATTGGAACATGTTTATGATCAAGAGGATCTCTAGGCCTGTCCAATTCTTTATAGAGTACTCTACTCTAGTAAAAGCCCTGGAGATCCATGACCTAAAAGAACTAACTCAATTAGAATTGATCAACTACAAAGCTATGTTTAGAGGCTATGAGTTTGAAGAAATACATAGAATGTTCAAGAGAACCGACAACTTCAAGTCTCTGAAAGCTATATGCCTTAGGAAAGACAGATCATTCAAAAACCCTCTAGAGAAGAGACAAACAAAACCAGCAGAAGAAGTAGTGTTTCCAGAACTAAAAGTGAAACCTTCAGAGTCATTGAAAAGAAAAATGGTTTTTGCACTCATTCCACAATACCAATCTCAAATGTATACTTTGATGAGAAGACTTATGAGTTGGTGATTGAGAGGAAGTAGGGAGGTAAAGAGGGTTCAGAAATCAGATTGTTCAGTGGTTATGAAGTGAGACTATTAGATCAATCTTACATCCACTACATCTTCACAAGGCACTTCAAAAAGATATCCAATAAACTTGGAGAAGAAGATATGCACTTCTTCCTAAAGTGTATCAAGATATTAAAGATGGCATATGACCAGATGATCACCAAGAGGGAGAAAAGAAAGAAGAAAAGGACACACTCTATAGTTGGGCAACATTTTAAACTAGAGGTTGATATAGATGGTGGTTTGTTGATTCATAGGGATGGGTTGTCTACAATATCTATTTGGGAACTAGTTTCACTCAAGAAACTGCCATTAGAAGCTATCCATACTATTAGTCAACTGAAGATACACGTGCTTAATAGAGAAAAGATGGTTGATGCTAAAGACTTTGTCAATATAATAAAGGCTATATTGGACCCATCATAAGCTGAACCTCTGGTGCCACAATAAGATCCAGTAGAATCCTCACAACCTCAACCACCACCAAAGCATTGAAGAACACAGGCTGTAAAATCCTATTGTTGGACCCTAAAAGGATTATACATGCCAATTGATTTGGTGAGTTGATGGTTGTTCTGCTAGAATTCCCATAAGTCTACGTGTCAATGCGGATGAAGACCCTGCAGTAGAAGAACAAGAATTGGCTTACCACATTTGTTAATATGGAAGGCAAAGAACAAATGTTGACAAGTGTTTGTTCTTCCGCATTTGTTTCCGCATTAACAAATGCAGAAGACCAGAAAAGATGCGGACAAGATTTTGTTCATCCGCATTTGCCAATGCGGATGACCGGATGAATGTGTAGATGTATTTCTTCATCCGCATTACCCAATACGGATGACCAACATACTAATGCGGAAGATCAAGTAAAAAAATGCTGATCAATTCAACTTATCCGCATTCGCCAATGTGGATGAACAAGAAGAAATGCTAATAAAGACTTAGACTAGTTCTTATGTATAGGTCAGGGGTAGTTTAGTCATTTTGTAAAAAGGAAACTTATCCTCATTCGGAAGATCAAGTAAAAAAATGCTGATCAATTCAACTTATTCGCATTCGCCAATGTGGATGAACAAAAAGAAATGCTAATAAAGACTTAGACTAGTTCTTATGTATAGGTCAGGGGTAGTTTAGTCATTTTGTAAAAAGGAAACTTATCCTCATTCGGAAGATCAAGTAAAAAAATGCTGATCAATTCAACTTATCCGCATTCTCCAATGTGGATGAACAAGAAGAAATGCTAATAAAGACTTAGACTAGTTCTTATGTATAGGTCAGGGGTAGTTTAGTCATTTTGTAAAAAGGAAACTTGTCTTCCTATAAATAGAATAGAAAACCTCGTACCTGATGTGACACAACATAGACAATCAGAATATTTTGTATTCTCTAGGTGCATTATTACTGTTATTGCTAAAACCCTAGCATTTATTGTAATCAATCACCTTCATCAATATATACAAAGAATTTTGAGTATATTCTTGGATTAAATGTTTATTGGTTGATTGTTTCCGCCATTCAATCTCTGACTTGATTACCATATTCGATCCTAAGTGAGATTCTCATTCTCACCAACCGATCACAAGGGTCACTTAGCCATATTAGCCCTCATTTCTAACAAGAAGCAAGAGGAAAGGAAGATAGAGGATATTCTTGTGGTTCGTGACTTTCCAGAGGTGGTCCTAGAGGATCTGTCTTGACTACCACCTCATCGATAAGTCAAGTTTCAGATCGATTTGACTCCCGAAGTAGCTCTAATTACGTGAGCGCCTTATCGGTTAGCACCGAACTATCTACACAACTTCAGGAGCTATTGGATAAAGGGTTTATTTTGCCGAGCTCATCTCCATGGGGAGCACCTGTCCTCTTTGTTAAGAAGAAGGATGACACTTTTCGAATGTGTATCAACTACATAGAATTGAACAAAGTCACAATCAAGAACTGATACCCTTTACCTCGTATCAATGACTTGTTTGATCAGCTTAAGGGGTCATGCTATTATTCAAAGATTGATTTGAGGTCTAGATATCATCAATTGAGAGTCTGAGAGGAAGATATCTCTAAACCCATGTTCCGTACCCATTTTGGTCACTATGAATTCTTGGTCATGCCATTTGGGTTGACTAATGCAGCAGTAGTATTCATGGATCTCATGAATCATGTTTGTAAACCCTACCTAGATCAGTTTGTTATCGTGTTTATTGATGACATATTGATCTATTCTAGGACCAAGGAGGAACATAATAAGAACCTACGTTTGATCTTGGAATTACATAGAAAGGAACAATTGTATGCCAAGTTTTCTAATTGTGATTTCTAGAATTGTGAGATATAGTTCTTAGGTCATATTGTTTATGAAAAGGGAATACATGTGGATCCTGTGTTGATTGAGGCTATAAAGAACTGGTCGGTACCCATGACGCCTAGTGAGATAAGGTAATTTCTTGGCCTAGCAGGATACAATTGATGTTTCATTAAGGGATTTTCTAAAATCACTCAACCTCTCACAACCTTGATCCATAAAGGAACAACTTATAAATGGTATGAGTCAAGTAAGTGCTTTTTAGTTGTTGAAATAGAAACTCTATAGCACACCAATATTAGCATTACTAGAGGGAAGCGATGATTTTGTGGTATGTTGTGATACTTCTATCTAAGGACTTGGTTGTGTCTTGATGCAACGCGACAAAGTAATAGCCTATGCCTCAAGACAACTGAAGGTGCATGAAAAGAATTACACTACTCATGACTTGGAACTAGGTGTAGTGATCTTTGCCTTGAAGATCTGGATACATTACTTATACGGTACCAAATGCATTATTTATACCGATCACAAAATTCTTCAGCATATCTTTGAGTAGAAAGAACTTAACATGAGACAGAGATGTTGGGTGGAATTGTTAAACGATTGTGATTATTCTATTAAATATCACCCAGAAAATGCGAATATAGTTACTCATGCCTTGAGTATAAAGGAAACTGCTAAGCCCCGATGCTTGTATGCTCTACAACTGATGATTAGCACTCACTTTCCAAAACAAATGAAGGAAGCCCAAACCAAAGCCTTGAAAGTAGAGCATGTTAGATCTGAATCCTTACGTGGGATGGACAAATAATTGTAGGTGAAACCTGATGGAATCCAGTATATCATGGATAGGCTTTGGGTACCTTTGTATGGAAATTTGAGAGACTTGGTTACGAGTGAAGCACATAAGTCTAAGTATTCTATACACCCTGCTTTTGACACGATGTATCATGACATGAAGGCGTACTATTGGTGGCCTAATATGAAGGTAGACGTAGCGCTGGACGTGAGCAAAGGTTTTGACATATTATAAGTTTAAAGTGGAATATCACAAGCCATATGGATTACTACAACAATCTAAGATTCCATTGTGGAAGTGGGAACAAATTTTTATGGATCTCATTACTAAGTTACCCAGGAGTCCTACTGGTTGTGACATGATATGGATGATCATGGATTGACTGACTAAGTCAGTTCACTTCTTGGTGACCAAAGAAATTGATAAAATGGACAAGTTAACCAAAATTTACGTGAAGGGGTAGTTTAGAGACATGATGTGCCAATCTTGATTATTTGTGACCATGATTCTCGTTGTACGTCACATTTCTGGTAGTCGTTACAGAAATCTTTGGGTACGCGTTTGGATATGGGCACTGCACATCATCCTTAAAGCGATGGAGAAAGAGAGCGTACTATTCAAACCTTGGAAGGCATGTTACATGCTTGTGTGATTGATTTTGGAAATAATTGGGAATGTCATCTACCCTTGGTTGAATTCTCGTACAACAATAGTTATCATACTAGCATCAAGGCAACACCATTTGAGGCGTTGAAGGGGTGAAAGTGTAGATCACCAGTTTGTTGTGCGAAAGTTGGTGATAGTCAGTTGACTAGCCCTGAGTTGCCATACGAGACTACCGAGAAGATAGTATAGATACGGAACAGTATGGCTGCATCGCGAGATCAACAAAAGAGCTATGTGGACAAGTGACGGAAACCCTTGGAGTTTCAAGTTGGTGAAAAAGTTTTGTTGAAGGTCTCATCATTGAAATGTGTTATTCAGTTCGGAAAAAGAGGCAAGCTTAATTCGAGATACATTGGACCCTTTGAGATTCTGGAAAGAATAGGTCCAGTGGCGTATCGGTAGGACCTACTTCATTCACTAAGTTTTGTTAACAATGTATTTCACGTTTCAAATCTGAAGAAGTGTTTCTTTGACGAGACACTTGTTGTACTAATCAAGAAAGTACAAGTAGATGATCAATTATGTTCTGTTGAAGAGGCGGTCCAGGTAATGAATTTTTGTAAGGACTTTTTCCTGGGATGCTCACAACTGGTCAATCATTTCACATAAAACATAAAATATACATTTAAATTTGCTAAAACATCGCAATGGAATAACTTAAAACCATTTCTTATATTAATGATTGCTTTTGCAAAATAATACAACATAGTTCACTGTTACAAAATATTATCGTTTGCATTACATTACAAAAACATCATAAGTTAAACAAATGGATGCCATCCAAAAATGCCAAGTAGCTGTCTCGTGCCATCCTCAGCAACATTTACCTACCAACTAGGAACACATAAAAGTCAATGTTGCTAAGTGAGTTCTAGTTTTATAAAATAAAATACTTTTACTTCCATTTAAAACCATCCTTTACTTTCATATGCGATCATGCATCATACATAGAAATAGATAATCTTATTGTTATCTTTCATCATCATTCATTAACATTCATTGTACTTCATCATTAACATTCGTTCAGTCATTGTCATCCTTACTTATCTTTCGTACATTCATCATTATCTTCCCTACATACATTCCGGACCAATTCCATGTGCTATACCCTGAACATTGTGCACGAAGCTTGTTACTGGGCCTGAGGTCTATCATAAACTCTAAACATTATGCACGAAGCTAATGCCAGTACCTAGGGCAAGTACAAGGGTCCCATACGTATGTAAATCACAAGGATTAGACCTAGTGTGCATACTTCTGGGTAGCTAACCCGCACACCATTGAGCAATCACCCTTCATTGGGTGTGAACCACCTTACTGTGCTGGATATACTTTTCTTACTTTCATTCGTTAATGCATGAATTCATTCATTCTTTATGTTTCACTTTTCATTCATCCTTAACTTCCGTATTCATTACATAATACTTTACGTTCATTGTTATTAACAAACCACATAAAGCCAAAAGATAAATATAATAAAGAACATAAAGAAACATACATAACATGCATAACATCATAAGCATCACATACAACATCATACAACATCATATAATTACCTTACATCACCCCCGGGAATATCCCAAGTCATAGCCTAAAATTCTCTTTTTCTCAAATGTTCAGAAAATTTTCGAAGTCTTTAGGTGCATGGGCACTATGTGTGACATCCGGTAATTTCCCATTACCAAACTCCATTAGTTCCGTTAAGTCTTGTATACACGTGTTGTGAGCAACACTAGTTGTCGTTGAATGTTGGTGACTTAATATTAATAATCTAAGAAAAACAATAATAATCTAATTAATAATGTTGATTATTAGTTGTGATTATGTGGTTCATGATTTTATAGAATTTTAAATGATTGTTTCATAAATTTTACGTGATAACGTGACAACGTATTATATATATATTCTATGTGTTATGTGACTTGTGGTAAATGTTTTGGATTATTATTGTTGGTTAATAATATTTATAAATTATAGTTTAGATTATTTAAAAAGTGTTAGAATGATAGTTTTTATAAAATAAATCAAAGGGGGTTATTGTGTAAATATATTTTAACACAATGTTACCAAAATTACCCAACCCTAAACCCCCAAACCCTTCATTCGGCCACAAACCCTCACCCCACTCCCTCTCTTTGCGATTTTGATCAAGAAACATCAAGAACAATTCGATTTTGGTCGATTCCAAGTGTTACAAGTGTTTTTCAAGTCCAATTCTTGATTCTACATGTTTAAAGATATGTATTGTCATGTTGTTCATAGATTTTGATTCAAGATGAACCCTAATCCGAAATTAATGATGATTATATGCAATTGATGATTGTTAGATGTTTATATGATGTTAGTTAGGTTGAATGAATGTTGAATGATGTTGATTATGCAAGAAAGTTACGTTTTTGACATGTTGTTCATAGGTTACTAAGAATAGAACTTTATTTTCATGATATGATTATTTGATAATGGATTGATGTTGTTCAAGGGTTTATGATGATGTATGTATGATAGATTGATGATATGGATGCTATAGAACTAGGAATGAATGTTGTAGTTCATAGATTTCCAAATGTAGAAACTTTTGATCATGAAGGTTAGTGAATTATGATGTTTAGATGTTGTTGATCATGCTTAGATGTTGATATGAATTGGTATATTATTTATGAATTCATGAATACATTGGGTGTTTGAAAGATTTTGGGATGTGCTTTCCCAAAAGGGAAACTTTATTTGCACAAAGTTTGAAAGTGATAGTTTGAGCATGTTTTAGATATTAGGAGCATGTTAGTATGTTCATGGATGATTTCTAATGTGATAGAATATGTTAATTTAGTTGCATAGAATGCTTGGATGATCATGTGTGATGTTTGGACTTTGATGATCATCTATGATGTTGAAGGTTGATTAGTAATTAAGACATCATGTTTGGGACTGGAAATCGATTATTGTGGTGTATGTTGAATGCAATGAACATGGTTAATGAATATGATTGTGATCATCATACAAGCATGCGAATCTAAGGTCCCTACATAGTAAGATTGGTAGGGTTTAGGATGTGAAGTCGTGAGTGGCTTCACATGGCATGTAGTGCGTGATTTGATCTTTGTGTGACGTGTTAGATATGTGTAACTGGTTGGCATGTTAATGTTTTAGATTCGCATGACTTGTATGATATTTAGTGGTATGATGATCTAAGTAATGCATTGGGTAATGTAGCACCTCATGTGATCCATTTGAATGTTAACCATGTATATTATATTTTCATGTTTGCTTAAATGAATTATAACTCATGATGTCACCAACGGGTCAAACGGGTCAATTGTGTCAAACGTGTCTGTGTTCTGAAACCTTGAGTCTTTGGTTGTATTGTGCTTAGGGTTCCACACGTTCTCTGTTTACACGTACTTATGTACGTACATGATCTAGGTAACCTCTGAAGGTTGTCTTTCCACTCTTTCTTCCAAGTAAACCCTAAGTAGTTGTTACGCACATCAGGTGAGTTCATGCCCCACTCTTTACTTAACTACTTTTGGGGGAGATAGCATACTGATAATTTATAAACGCTTTATATACTTAAGTTGTGTATAATATTAATATAGTGTTGTTTACCTTGGAAATTCCTCACACTTTCGAATTGTTAATATTGAATAGCGAGGAAACTTGGGTAGTACTACTGGGTCTGACAAACCCCACCTGTGTGACTCGAGGTCAACCAGGTGCAATTTGTCCTAATGAACATTGTCACGACCTGGTAAGTTGTGACAGGAGGCAACAACTTATCACAGTCAGCTTCAATTGCAAAATCACTATGAATTAATATTTATTGTCAATAGACTAGCTATCTGTTACAATACACTACTTATATATCTCAACTGTTAAATTGCTTCATTTGAATATCAACTTTTGAACTCACCAAGCATTGTGTTGACATTTTAGTATGCTATTCTGTTAGAACCCTTAGAAGATTAACATTTAGTCTTTTATTGTCTATTTTATATTGTGTACTAGTATAGGGACTAGTTTTGTAAATTGTTAGTTCCTTAGTTTCTAGTATAAATAGCTTAGACTAGAGTAGAATTAAAAAGAGTTTTGGTTGTTAACTGCTTTCTTACTCTTGTAATTGTCTTTGCTATATCAATGAACTGTGAATTT
>BJCM01211012.1:0-21412 GCA_018326385.1 Flaveria bidentis
TTATGGGTTTCAATAACTGAAGGTCCTTATATTCCACCCACTCTTGGGCCGGATTATAATGACAACAATCAACCCATAAGTACAAAGGATCTGTCACCTGATAATGTTAAGAAGGTGAAAGTTGTTATTAAAGCATACAACTTGCTTAGTATGGCTTTACCTAAAGAAATATTAATCAGATATGAGAATTACAAAACAAAAAATTCCTTGTGGAAGATTCTTCATACACTCTGTGAAGGGAGTGATGAAATCAGAAGCATTAGGAAGGACACTCTTCGGTAGAAACTTGGATGAGAAATGCTCCATACTTTGCTAGAAAGTTGGAAGCAAACAGTTTCCATGTTCAAAAACACAATTGATCTCAAAGCAACTAGTTTAGATACACTAGTAGCTAAAGTTAAGGCTCTTGAAATGGATGAGAAATCAAGAAACAAGACTGTGAGAACTCATGTGTCACCATATCACTTTAAAGAAACAAAAAGTGCAGGAAGTGCCTTTATTTCCAGCAATGATGGTGATAACTCTTGTATTTTGAGTGAAGATGAAGAGGAAGTAAGTTTCTATGCATCAAAGCCTTCTAAGAAATCTTCTCAAAGTAAGACAAGAAAAGAGAAAGGAAGAACTGATGATCAAAGAGATACATCATCCGCAAAGTTTTCATCAATCAACAATAAAATAGAGTCCATCACTGTCATTCTAGACTCTAAAGAACAAAAAGCAGCTTTTGCAGCTTTCAGCTTAAGTTTTCAAACTTACCTTGGAAGCTTATTAACATTTGCCAGCAGGACTCGGAAGAACTACATCCAGATGTAGTAGAGAGGATATGGACCTACAACGGCAAATGACAATGATTGCTTATAAAGCCAAACAATATCTGAGGAGAAATAAGAATTTGGCTGTTGCAAGTAAATCATCAAAGATTGGTGTTGATAAGTCAAAGGTAAGATGTTTCAAGTGCAATCTCTATGGACACTTTTCTAGAAAATGCAATCAACAATCAAATTCTGAGTTAGCATATCATCAGCAACATCACTCTTAGCAAATACCATAATCACAAAGACCTTTTAGGCAACCACAACTTACCAACTCATCCCCACCAACAACTAATACATCAGCGGGAACAAGTAACTCTAAAGAAACTGGGCTGATCATCCTTCAAGATGAAACTTGTGACTGGAGTATGTATGAGAATGAAGTCTTGGAAGAAAATCAAGCCTTAATGGCTCATATGAAAAACAAAGTTCCACCTGTGCCTAGTGAGGTAAGAGATAGGTTATGTTCATCAATATGTGTTGAGGAAGTTGAAAGATATAGAGTCCATGCTCAACAACTAGCTTATAAAGTTAAAGAAACAATGATTTTGAATGAATCTCATGTAAGAAAACATAAATTATATCAAATAAAAATTAACTCTTTACAAAAGGATTTAGATAAAATAGTTTCAGAAAATTACAGTTTAAAGGCACAAGTTGAGCATCTAACCACTTAATTAAATCCATGGCTGATCATGCATCAACTAAAGTGAAACTTTAGAAGTTTCAACTTTCATCTTAGCAGTATGAGAAATTATTAAATTTTCATATTGAATCTAAGAACAGGTCTGGGTTGGGATATAATGTTGTGCCACCTCCTATGAACAATAATTATATATCTTTTCCTGAATCAATGATAGTTACTTATCAAATCATTTTGTGCCAAGCACCAAGTTTGAATCAAATTCTAATCAACAAGATATTCAAAATAAAACTGAGGTGAATGAAGCTGAGTCTTCTGAATCAGAAAAGATAAATGAAAAGGATTCAGAATTTGACTTTTATTAGTGTGATGACTTGGATGATTCTGATGAACATGATGATGATCTACTTAACAAAGGTAAGATATTTGTTTTTGAAACAAACATTCTAAAAGTGCTTGTAGAAACAAAGTTGCAATACCCTCCAAAACAAAGAAACATGCTGAAAACTATCTGCAAGAGAATAGCTTAACTAAATGAAGGTCTTCAAGAACTACATCAGCATAGAAGCCTTCACATGAAGAAATTGAAAAGTGTGCTTCTATCAAGGAAGTACACAAGTCATCTGCTGAAAAAGCAAAACGGAAGCTATCAGCTGAACATCAGCGGAAGAAGAAACCTTCTTCGGTAGAAGAGATGCGGATGAAGAAATCCTCAGTTCATACTGTTTCAGTAGAAGATCTGCGGAAGAAGAAACCTTCGGTATAAATTCATACTGTTCCAGTAGAAGAACTACAGAAGGCAAAGTTAACAACAAACAAATCAACTTCCAAAATGAAAAAAGATGCTAAGTCTCAGAAGTTGACAAACAAGAAGACAGTAACTGATTCTGACAAAGAATCAGAGGAGATGTACTGCAAATGGTGTGACATGAAAAAACATAAAAACTGAAGATTGTTATTTTAGTAGTTATTGTTACATTTGCAATATGAACAATCACATGACGTCTGATTGTTACTTCAACAAACATTGTGCTATTTGTAACAAAAATAACCATTCAATTCAGAAATGTTATTTCGACAAAAAGAACAAGACAAAGTGCTCAAAGAAAAGACAATCAGATAAATTTGAATCAGGCTCTCAATCCACTGATTGTGAAAAGGATTCAAAAATTAAGAAGCCTCAACAAAAACAAAAACAAAAATCAAAGGAGAAAAGATCCTCTGATGGTCAGCCTATGAAGAAAAGAACAACATTCTAGCAATCAAAAACACCTCACAAACGGGTGGATTTGACTAAAAAGGAAACAAATGGTGATGATGCTTTCTTTGATAACTTTGAAAAGGGAACTCATGTACCTCATTCAAAACCAAAAGATAATGATACTTTCAACAATCAAGAATCATTATCAAATCCAAAGCATCAAGTCAACAAAATTAAGGTGAATGAAGAAGAGATTGAGAAACCAGGGTCTAGATCATCAACATCATCTTCAACGGAATCATCCTCAGCTGCAATAACTCAGAATGAATCAAACAAAACTAAAACTGAAAATTCAAGACTTATTCATGAAGGAGTAACAATTTTAGATACTGTTGGCAAACCCAAGATCATTAAGGCTTGGGTTGTTAGTTCTAACTGATTTTCTTTCTGTGTGCAGGAACAATCTTGGAGAACTAACAACAAGTGGTATGTTGACAGTGGTTGTTCCAGGCATATGACAGGAAACTGTTCACTTCTCCGTGACTTCAAACATAAAAATGCTTCATATGTGACATTTGGTGGGGATAAGAATGAAGGTAAAATTGTTGGTGAAGGAATGGTAACTAATGGTGTGCTTAAATTTGAGAAAGTAAACTATTGTGCAAATTTACAATATAATTTACTGAGTGTATCTCAAATTTGTGATCAAAATTATACCACTTTATTTGATAACACTAACTGTTACATTCTTAAGCCAGGTTTTTCTGTTTCAGAAGATTGGGTCCTTCTTAAAGCATCAAGAAAAGGAAACACATATGTTTTGGATATGAACAACACATCTATCATAACACATGAGACATGCCTCCTATCTAAGTCATCAGAAGATGAATCTCAATTGTGGCATGGAAGGCTTGTCCATTCTAACATGAAGAATATGAACAAATTGGTAAAAAATGACTTAGTCATTGGATTGCCAATGAAAGAATTTTATTGTTCAAATAATTGTTCTTCTTGTTATAAAGGAAAACAACATAAAGTGTCTCATAAATCCAAAACCATCAATACAAACACTACACCACTTAAATTGCTTCACATGGATCTGTTTGGTCTAACCAATGTGATGAACATTGGAAAAAAACAATATTGTCTGCTGATAGTTGATGATTTCACTAGATTCACTTGGGTCTTTTTCTTAAAACAAAAGAGTGAAACATCAGAAAGATTAATGGATTTGTCATCAAGATTGAGAATCAACTTGATTTAAAAGTCAAAATTTTCAGGAGTGATAATGGGACTGAATTTGTTAATTCTGACTTGGATTTCTTTTGCAGAAATAAAGGTATTGCAAGGCAATTCAGTGCCCAAGAACTCTACAACAAAATAGAGTGGCTGAAAGAAGAAACAAACCTCTTATTGAAACAAAACAATGGTAGTTGATTCATAACTGCCTATCACCTTTTAGGCTGAGGCAGTGAATACATCATGCAATGTTCAAAATAGAACATTGATTGTCAAAGAACATAACAAAACACCTTATGAGCTTTTACTTAAAAGAAAACCCCATATAGGATATATTAGAGCTTTTGGGTGTCATGTATCTGTTTTAAACATAAAAGAACAATTGGGAAAAATTTCAGAAAAGGCCTATGATGGTATCTTTGTTGGATATTCTTCAACATCTAAATCTTATAGGGTGTACATTCCACAACATAACATTATGGAAGAAACTCCTAATGTATCTTTTGATGAATCTATATTTACTAAATAAGTTAATGGATCATCATGATTGTTTGATATAATTGCTTTAACAGAGTCATTTAACTCTGGTTATTTGAACTATGCAGAATCTGATAATACATGATATCCATTTGTTCCCCCAAATTTGAATGAAGTATCATTATCTGCTGATCTTCCAAGGAAAAACACTTCAACAACATCTACTGACTCTGCATCAGCAGATGTACAAGGTGTATCCAAAGATATGCATGATGTATCAGCAACTATTCCAGACTCTCAAGGAAATACAACAAACATTGGAAATGATCCGCCTATTCCTCATATCCCATCCGGAGAAGTTCATGCAACTTCTACGGATGAACAAAATGTTTCTGGAGAAGTTTATGTAACTCATATGGAAGAACAAAATGCTTCAGGAGAAATTCCTACGGAAGACATTAATCATTCTCCTGATGTCCAAACTGAGGCAGACCAATCAATACCCAATGATGCACAAGAAGAACACTTTGACTACTTCTTAAATTCACAATCTGGATTGGATTAGCCTGCAACAATGGATATGACCAACTTGGAATCATCTATTCCAGTTGACCCAACTCCATCAACAAGAATCCATAAGACTTATCCAGTCAACAACATCATTGGACATCCTGTCAAAAGAACTACAAGAAGCCAAAATGGAACTGCCAACATCTGTCTTTTCACTTGTTTTCTTTCACAAGTGGTTGCTCCAAACATCACAGCTGCACTAAAAGACAATAGCTGGATTGAAGCTATGCAAAAAGAGCTTCAACAATTTAGAAAGCAAAAGGTGTGGACTCTAGTTGATTTACCTGAAGGCCAACATCCAATTGTAACTAGATGGATCTTCAAAAATAAACTAGATGATAGAGGTATAATTGTAAGAAATAAAGCAAGTTTGATTGCACAAGGATACACACAAGAAGAAGGAATAGACTATGTGAAGTTTTTGCACCAGTTGCAAGAGTTGAAGCCAGAAGGGTATTTCTAGCATATGCATCATATAAGAGGTTCACTGTTTATCAAATGGATGTCAAGTGTGCCTTCCTATATGGGAAAATTGATGAAGAAGTCTATGTATCACAGCCCCCTGGATTTGAAGATCCTCACTATCCACACAGGGTATACAAACTTGATAAAGCTTTGTATGGTCTGCACCAAGCACCAAGGAAGTGGTATGAAACACAATCATCTTTCTTGCTCAAGAATGGATACAAAAGGGGAACTATTGATCAAACTCTCTTTCTCAAACAAGAACATCAAGATCTCTTGGTTGTTCAAATTTATGTTGATGACATTATATTTGGATCATAACAAGAGATTGTGTGTAAACTTTGAAGAATTGATGAAATCAGAGTTTTAGATGAGTTCAATGGGAGATTTAACTTTCTTTCTAGGTCTACAAGTTCATCAGAAGATAGATGGGATTTTCATCAATTAAGAGAAATAATACATCAAATATTGAAGAAGTACAACCTTGCCAATGCATCTTCATGCAAAACACCAGCCTCAACAATTGAAAAGATTGTACCTGATCCTACAGGTTAATCTATTGATCAAAGATTATATCGATCAATGATAGTCTCACTTATGTATTTAACTGCTAATAGACCTAACATTATGTTTGTTGTGTGTGTTTGTGCTAGGTACCAATCAGATCCAAAAGAGTCTCATCTAAATACTATGAAAAGGATCTTCAGATATCTCAAAGGAAAACCAGGACTTGGTCTTTGGTATCCTGCTGTTGCATCCACCATAGTCACCATCTGAGTATGAGTAGAGAGTGAAGTCACTATCTTTTTAACAGAAAATCCACAACTGGTGGATGTCAATTCATAAGACCACGACTAGTTTCATGGTAGTGCAAGAAGCAAACAAATGTATTTGTATCCACAGCTAAGGCTGAGTACATAGCTGCTTCAGTTGGTTGCTCTCAAGTCCTTTGGTTGCAAAACCAATTACTTGATTATGGTTACAATTTCTTTCAAACTCAAATTTACATTGACAATTCTGCTGCTATGTTTATAACTGCTAATCCTATGCAACATAGTAAAACAAAGCATATTGAAATAAGATACCATTTTCTGAGAGATTGCTCAGAAAAAGGTTTGATCAAGTTAGTCAAAGTGGATACAACAAATCAGCTTCCTGATTTATTCACTAAAGCCTTTGATTTAGTTAGATTTAATTTTCTAATTGAGTCTATGGGCATGATTAACCTTGATTAACCATAATGAATAAACAAATAAAAGCATGTGTCTGTGCTTGTACATCGTTTTAATAATAAAGCTTTAGCATGACACATGTTTGGGAAATGATAGTATACTATGCCTTTGCTTCTTTCTGAATTCTTAAATATCATTAAAATTTGATCTAGTTACTTGATGTGTGAGTAGGTTTAGCTTGAGTGGAAACTACACTTAGTGCATGCCAAACATAATGCAAAATGATTGTTTGTAGGAAACTTCATTTTAAGGATACAGAAAGTGAGTCATATTCTGATGTGACCAAATCATTCATCTAAACACACTATGTACCGACACTTTATAATATCTATCTTTGCATATCTTTCTCCCTCTGTTTTGTGTAAACAAAGACCTGGGTGTATGATCACTATGGTTTACATTTGTAACCAACTGGTGAAAAGATTATGATCCTCATCATCCCTCTATTTTGTGTAAACAAAGACCTGGGTTAAAGGCATCTCTGTTTTATGTGAGTAAAGACCTGGTGACCTGATGATGATCATATCTAAGCTCTTAAAAGAATCGTATGTGATCAATTGTATATTACTTCAAGAGGTTTTTCAATAATGTATTAATGAGATGTCAAATGCATCTCAAGATAGAACTTATAACTTAAAGTACATAGACTGTAAGTGTGAAAAAGTGATGATTTGATTCGCAAAGGGAGGACAAACTTTAAGTGAATTGAATGTGAAGCCCATATCAGTTATTATCTAATTAACATGAAAACATGATAATCAACATGCCTATTTGATACAATACTCATATATGGATTTAAGTGGACAAACATACTTACAATTAGAACAAAGATCAGGTTTCATTTCAATAAATTAACTAGTCAGGAAGATGCTTAGTATTATAGTATGATCCCATTATATGTGTATATATATACTTGTGCATTGTCATCAATTCAAGTTTGTTTAGTTTAATTTATTTCGGTTTAGACAGACACATGTCTTTCATGATATTCTTCTTAGAAATTTATGATAAATGCATTCTTTCATCATTAATAAAAAATTTAGGGGGAGTAGAATCATGAAAATAAGGTAACAACAGAATTGTCAAATGAATTATCAATATGAAGGAATTGGAACCTGAGCACTACCATGGCTCTTGGATACATGAAGTTTTTAAAATTGAAACCTTCTTGTGCACAATTGTCATGAATACAAAGTCAACAAGGTCCAAAAGCAATAAATGGTTCTAAGCAGTGGACTTGGACCATACAATAAAATAGGTTTCTCACAGTGCACTTTAAGCATCAGCAGAAGCCATAGTGTTTTTAAGCATCAGTAGAAGCCACAGTGTTTTTTAAGCATCAGTAGAAGACACAGTGCTTTTTAAGCATCAGAAGAAGCTATAGTGCATTTCAAGCATCAGCAGAAGCTACAGTGTAAAAACTTAATTAAATTTATCCATCCGTAGATTGGTAAACTACGGATGAGCCAATTTCAAGATTGGTAACCAATGAAAATTAGTTATACTTAATCAGCAGAAGTTTTCAAGTCATCCGCAGATGATATACGGAATCCGTAGATAATCTGCAGAAGAACTAAGAACTGTGGATAAGTTAAATTGTTGAGGGTCCCACATCATTAAATAAATGAAATTAGTATGTCTTAGAGAGTATAAATGATGTTCTTTGACTTCAATATTCATTATTCACTTTTTCAAAACACTTTTTCAGACCTAGAAAAACGCTCTCAACAAACTTTTCCCCCTTTCTCAAACATTCAAAAACCTCGAATCAAAACATCAAACAAACACATAACCTTGTTCTTAGATCACTATATTCAAGGTAAAACATGTCGCAATGTCCAATAATGAACCGTTTGATTCTTGGTTATTCTCACAACTGTTCGCAACATGTCAATAATGTTGATTCTAACATGATCTTCTTTATTCTTATGAACATATGGCTAATCGATTTGCGAGAGAGCACAATGTGTGTGCATTCTTAAATCTAGACGACCCCGTGTCGGAAGGATGCAGAGACATTATACGATAGTTACGACGATCCAGGATCTTCTATGCTTTAACAGTAGAGCCTGTGATTCATCAAGATCACATAGTCGATTTTTGGAACTCGTCTCGAATTGAGGAAGATGGAGAATCTGAAGTGATTATGGTTGAGATAAAAAATGAAAGTCTAAGGATATATGAGCAGACCATAAGAAGGGTACTAGAATTGGGAGAACAAGAAAGTGGTCACCCAGATGTCTTTGATCATGAGTATATTGAGAAGATATTTCTATTGATGGGTTATGATGGTGACTTTGAAAAAGGAGAGATAAAAAAGGGAGATTATGCAAGCCCTATCGATTTCTGTGTCACACATACCTGAAGTGTATCTCAAATAGGAAATCAAGACTGGATAGATTCTCAAGGCACATCTCTTCTGGAATCATAGGAATCTTTGAAAGAAGAACATACAACTAATCCAAGTACATCTTAAATGGTCTATGTGACCACATCAAAGTACAAAAGGCTGACAAGATGTATATGTTTCCAAGGTTTCTGCAACTGATCATCAATGCTGATTTGCCTGGGATTGCCATAGATGGTGATGTGTTTGTTCAAGCATACCTAGGGAGATCTATTCTGAATAAGATAAGTGGAAAGTATGAAGGAAGAGACATGCCCATGTTTGCTCATGTGGTAGTTACAAATGCAAACGTTTCACAAGAACTGGTATGGGAGGAACAACAAGGAAGTTCACCTGCTGACATTGAGGAAGTATCATCTTCACCTCGCCAATCACCTATTCACCAACAACCTCAATCATCCCAACCACAATCTCAAGCCAGTCAAAACACCCAACCAATCTCTCCTATCCACCCTCTACCAAATTAACCACAAACACCCCAATCACAATTAATAGCTAACCAAGACACTCAGCCAATCTCTCCACTTCTTCATCAATCATCTGAGAGTGTGCATACTGAACCCATCTCTATCACTTAGTCTCTAAACTCAGTTCACACTGATGAGACTGAGTTGATTTCTCAAGCCAGCACCATCCCACTATCATACTCCAACTCTTAAATTCCAGTTACCTCTAATCAAACTGAACCTTTAGTGCTCAACATAAATCTTGAACAACAACCTTATCAAGATAAACCCTTTCAAGATGAAGATGCATGCTCTAGCTCATCATGTGATTGCCTATCATGAAGATGAGTTAAGTGAAGATGACATCCTTGTAAGCAAAAGCTATTTGGTGGTTGAATACAACAAGCTTGTTGTCAAGTCCAATAATAGAAAACAAAGAATTCAGGAGCTGAAGAGGATGATGAAAGAAAAAGATGATCAACTTATGAAGCAGGAATCTAATCTGAAAAGATTAAGAGAAAATATACAAGAAAACAATGAAGTCATTGATGCTCTGCTGGAGCTTGTTGAAGAACAAAAAGAGTCAATTGCTCATCAGAAGGCTGATATAGAAAAGCTTGTATTGGAGAGCAACCAAGCTAACAAGACTTTACAAGAATAACATGCTCAGCTATAAAGAAAGGATGAAGAAATTGATGAGATGAAGATGAAAATAAGTGCCCTGGAATCAAAGGCTGCTACTACATCAAAACAACCAAAAGAACTTGCAGCATCCTCTAAGCAACTTATTTTGTACTTCAGGAAAATGAAGTACTTGGGTCTTGTGAAGAAGGAAGCGATTAAGATACAATATTCACCAAAAAGGACTAAGCCTATTGAATCTTCATCCTTAAAGCCCATGTCTCCTGCTGAAACAACAAGTGATGATGAATGGAATGAGCTCACAATGAATGAATCTGCCAAAGAACACAAAGAAGAAATGGCGGATGACCTGCTAACCACTAGAGACATACTTAAAGAAAGGCCAGAATCCTCAATGTTTATGACTCTGATAAATCATGGCTTTTCATATCATATGGTGGAAAGGATAAACACGAGTGAAATGAAAGATGTGCTGAAAGAGTTTGAAGTGGCTAGCTTTATAATTCCAAATAGCAACTATGAAATATTCACAACTTATCAATCAATTCAGAAAATCAAGAAGGAGTTGGGTCATTATGATACAACTAAGCTCTTAAAATACAATATGATATGGTGGTTACAGGGTCACAACTACAAAAGCTATGAACTCAAGGGAAGATCAGTCAGTGAGCTAAGGAGGATGATGGAGCATGTCATGGTTGTTGAGCTAGACACAGGTGAGATTCAGAACTGAAGCTCCAAACCCATCTTGTGAGCAACAAAGCAAACTCCCTGCTGATCCTATAACTATTATATCTAAGATCAACACAAAGGGAAAGATAAACTAATAAGAGAGCCTAGGGCAGTTATCCCTGGAAAAGTATGGCCTCGGGGTACAATAGTCAGAGAGATTACAGAGAAAAAGTCTACCTTGATAGAACTGTTTGACCACATCACAAGCCCTAACTCTGTGGAAGACAACAAGAATATGGCCTGAAAGTATGATCAAGAATGGGACTGTGCAGTTATTAAGAGAACATCTGGAAGAATTCAATACTTCCATGATGTAGTATCTGTATTGTGTCTAATTGAAAGTGACATCAAAGATCTGCAAAGTTTAATTATCTCTAACTATCCAATTCACCCAGGAGGAAGAGATTTCTTTGTGTTGGTGGGAAAGTTAAAGACAAAATTCAAAGATGATGTGATAAAGGAAGCCAAAAGAGAGGATGATGAGCACAGAAGAAGATTAGAAAGGATGAAAAGATCAAGCACCAACTCCTCCACATTAGTTGATGATGAATTCTTAAGGAGGGTTGGTTATACTAACAGGAAAACAACAGTCATCAAAGTCATTGTAGGAAATCAATACACTATTCCCATGACTAAGTGGGGATATGTTGAGAAAGCAAAAGAAATGGTGCTACTGAGGAATGCTGATGGAAAGAAATGTAACAAGATAAGAATCTTCGACCCTATAGAGATCAAACTGCTCCACCTAAGCTACACATCATACTTACATGATAAATTCTTCCCAAAGTTGTCTGATGAAAAAACATAGAATGATTTATGCTTATATATATATTCATTTGATACAAGTGGTGGATAAACTGCATGCAAAAGCATACAAGAGAAGAAGGTATAATGCTGGGCTTTTGAAAGGAGTTAACATTGAAGAAGTCTAAGAACTATGAGTCTCAGAAGAAGATGAGCTGGAAATTGTCAATAATCAATGTGTTGTGGAACATTTTGGGGCTGAATTTTGAGACACTTCAAAGGATATACAAATTAGAGATCAAGTACAAATACGAAGATTAAAATGATGCAGTATCTTATTTCAATAAGAAAATGGTGTCAAGATTAAAGGAGCTTTCAGTTTTGAAGGGATGATTACAAGTATCTAAGCCTAAGGGGGAGTATTGTTAGATCTAGGAATTATAGGTCTAAATCATTTTGTATAGGCTTAGAACTTTAATTAATATTTGTACTGAACAATTGTAATTCATTACTATGCATTATATATAGGTTAACCCATATGTGTATTGTTCTGTGTATGATTGCAGGTACAAACATTATACTTAGTCAATTTCTAAAATTGACTAAGTGTAAGAAACATCTACGGATGAACACTTTTTGTTCTTCCGTAGATATGTTCCTCATAAAATCAATTATCCGAAGATCTCCTGCAGATGAACAACTAACACTGAAGTCAGAACAAAGTACCTTAGGAAGAACAAAGTACATTTGGAATAACAAAGTACCTTCGGAAGAACAAAGTACCTGCGGAAGAACAAAGTACCTTCGGAAGAACAAAGTACCTTCGGAAGAACAAAGTACCTTCGGAAGAACAAGACTCCTGTGGAAGAACAAACATCTACGGAAGACCATATTCCCGCGGAGTCCAAACACTTGTATTTAATCATACAAGTCAACTAGTCAACAAGTCAACATGACAGTTGTTCGAATCCCAAGAGATCCGGTGTTTCTTTAACAGAAACACATGTGCCTATAAATATGGATCCTAGGTTTCACATCAAACAGATGGCGACTACGACAAGTAAACACACAATCACAAACAACCAAACATCAAATCACGCAAACACAAACCCTAGCAGCCGTCACATCAACATCAATAGATTCAAACCAATTTTGTTTCGTTCATTATTTATTCATATGTAATCATTAACACCTTTTATTAAAATACATTTGAAATAACTATTTTTTTGTTCGATTATAAATTGTGTTCGTCTTAGTCATTAATCATTATTGGTGATAATTAAATTATTAAAAACAATTAAACAAAGTTAATGTTGATTCCGCAAACATTGACTTCATTCAAATATTAACACTGATAATCCCTGATTGCGATCCTTGGATTCACAGTTTTCATTATCATCTCCATTAATGTTCATAAACAACAATTTTGTTTTAAAAAAAAATAAAACTTGTGAATTCATCAACTTAATGTTGAAAATTTTAAGTATTTTTTCAAGAAAATAAGGCACAACATTAATGGGTAATCAACATTAGACAACATTCATGCATTAGGATACACATTTAACATATTTTTCTTAATATAATAGAGGTCAGGGGAAAGAAGGAGGAAATGTTTGTATTTATAGGTTTTTTCCATACATATTTAATGCTCGCTGGCAAAAAGGAAATCACAAAAGTAATCCTTTCAAATTGAACCAATAAAAAAGCCACCACCTATCCAGATGGTTACTATGACATCCCCACTACCTTGTCCGTCATCAAGGAATGCTGTTTCAAGCGACTCCATGATCACATCTCATAAATGAACAAGATAAAGTTATTTTTATCTTTACAGTCATTTAAGTCCAACATATTTTGTTAAAAAAATACTAGACTAGGGGACTTGTAGACGCAGGGTACCGAAAATTCGAACCCTTAAATCACAAACAGTATTCGATTCGAACACATGTTCTACATCTTGGGTATTGAAATTATCACCAATCTCGACCATCGATAAGACACACACTTGATCACATGAAGGGTAGAGCCCTATTGTATGACAAATTTCTTAGGACTACTCTTATCATCATACATAACGATGCTACATATGTCATAAAATCCTATAAATATAAGGTAAGGGGGATTGATTTTCTTACGCATAAATACTTCCTAAAACCATTATATCAAGTATATAAAAAAATATATGTTTTATACATTATCCTTTTAGTTCACTTAGCTCATTCGTTAATTTTTAAATTCCGATTTAGTTATGCTTAAAAGTATAAAATAATTAATTAATTTCAGACATAATATCAAGTATATAAAAAAATAAAATATATAACAAATCTACAATACAATCTAATTTATAAGAATAATATGTTTCCTTTTGATAGAGTTGGGGGTGAAACATTAACCGGAAAATAAATAAACAGGCTCAATTAAAATAATATATATAAATAGACTCAAGATCTTATATTTTCTCTTAAAAATTATAAAAAGTAAATATGTTTAGTTGTTTACTTCATAAATGATAAACCCACCCGAATTAGCAAGGCGACCCGTTTTGCTCTAGTTACCCGAGATTCTATATGCCTTGTTTAAATGTTAACCCTAGAAAGCCCTACACATCATCAGGGGCTGAAGCGCTAAGAACGTAGAACAGCAGGATCGAATACAAGAGTTTGAAATTCAGGTGAGTATCTTATCGATTCTTCAAATGAAAATGTTTTTCATTTGTATTTGGATTCACTACGTTCTCTTTTCATGTGTGTGATCTTTGTTCAGATTTTGGGGTTTTTAAGATGTATGCATCTGCTATAAAAGATTAGATTTCTTCTTCTCCTTTGTGTGACTTTAGCTAAGTTTGTACGGAATTTTAACTTTTTGAGCATAATCGATTACCATTGATGTTAAGTTTGGGACAAATCAATGTGGATAATTGATTTGGTACGTAAAAGGTTTGACATTTTAAGTGAAACGAATTAACTTTTGTATTTGTAACGAAGCCTGAATCAGTTTCATATATGCTTGATTTCGTAGCATATCATCACATTATATGATTCGGGTGCGATTTAAAATTTTCATTTGAGATGCACGAAGTTTTTTACCATTAAGGCTATGATTTTAATGTAGACCAAGGGAGAATGGAAACTATCTGACCGACTTTAACCATTATATTTTCAAATTAACCACCAAATGACGTGTTGCAGGCATATAATGCAGCCTGTGTGCTATAAGATTAGTGTATAACTGAAACCGAAAAACACGATGGTGTTGTTTGAGTGGCTTGTGATAAATTGTAAAATGGATAAGGGAATCTCTATTTAGATCTTTGTTTTGAATTGCATGATGCGCTCACATGTGCGTTCTCCAAAATCCTAATGCGTGATGCGCATTGCATACTTTGTTAATAAAGAAAATGCAAAAAATATATATACGTAAAAACATCAAGTTTCACAGGAATTTAAGAAGCACCAAAAAATAAAAAATACATTGGCAGCATGATACTAGACTCAAAATGATTAAAACAAAAGTTAAAGAAGTCTCCTAGATGCTTAAAAAATTAAAAATATATCTCTTGGATGCTTAAAAAAGTCAAAATACTGACTTAAAATGCTTAAAAAGGCAAAAAACTCAGATAAAAGGTCCAATTCAGTTAAACCAAGACTGATATCATGGTTTGGATCAATTGTCAGAATCAATAGCGTAAAACTTGCTGGATAGAAGTCGTAAAGGGGACTTGGATTGGATATGACAGTTTATAACATCATTGAAACTCAGTGAGCATGCATGGAGGATGTAACTTCGATAGCTAGTCCACCTTCCAATCTTCCATAGTGGGTCTTAAAGCTTTAAAAATGAAACAAGCAGATAGTTACATTAGTGATGACAATGGGTTGGGGTATTGGTATTCCACAGCCCATACGTGATTATAAAATCGTGTGGCATACCCATCAGATGGCCATTACCCATTGCCCATCGGGTCCATCAGTATACCATTGGGCATCAAGTGTATTTGTTTATGTTCTTGAATATTTTACAAAACGGAATATGCAGATATTGTCCTTATCCTTATGTCATCATATCTCACTGCTCCATACCTGATTATAAAACCGTGTTGCATACCCATCGAATGGCCATTAGCCATTGCCCATCGGGTCTGTCAGTATACCTTTGGGTATCAAGAATGTTCGTTTATGGTCTTGAATCTTTAAATGGAATATGCAGATAATGTCCTTATGTCATCATATCTCTTTTGTTTCTTTCTTTTTTATTGTTGTTTATGGTCTCTTTGAACATTTACGCCTTTATGAATAAGTCATGATATAAGCCATAAGGTATACAAAATGCTTGGGTTGAGTGTAGATTGTTTTTGTTTAGGGCGTACTTCTACCGCAATTCCAAAATTTGGAATGGTTTACATGTAAGAAGCAGGAGTGGATATTTGCAGATGGTAGTGAATTAGGAGAACTAATTTGATCTGGCATTGGAGTTATGATTTCAATTTGCTTTTCTAACCTTAAAATTGCTTTTCTAATATTCATGAGATTTTATAAAATCCTCCAAGGTCCAATGATCCTTGGGCTGTTGGAACATGGAACTATGGAAGTATCTAATTTTTTCGGGGACCGATAATTTTAAAGATACTTCTTGTAGAAAATGCTTTTATCGCGCTAGCATCTTCCAAAACATAGTTTCTCTTTATGTTCTAACCTTATAATAACTAGTAATACTCTTGAGATTTGGTCACTTGTCATCTTTGGTGCTGAGTTGGTTCCATATAGTTGGTGTCTTAGGGAGTAATAAGTTTAATCAATCGCTAGTTACTAGTTAGAGAACTAAATTACCTAACTAATGTACGTTTTTGAGTTGACATAATCAATGATGAAAACGGAGTAGATGTAAGTTGTGTTTAGTTATTGAATTAATTTTCTTTAGATAGCTTGCTTTTTCAACCACTTATTTTTTTTTTATTTGAACAAATTATACTGCTACCTTGAAAGGAAAAAAAACACATGTTGCTTGTTGATGGGTTTAGATTTATAGACTTGTTTGTTCCTATTTGATAAACATGAATTGCATGTTTAGCTTTTTAAAAAAGTTTTGGTATTGCCCTAAAACCAAGGTTTTTTGATGCAAGTATTTGCTGAGTACGTTCAGGTATCTTTGATTCTCTGTGATCGTATCTTATATAGTCAGCACTCATGACCGTGTCCAAACAGCCAAAGTTTGGAATTAGTTTAAACTTGTAAATTTCATCTAGCTCAAACTATGCATTTATGTTCCCACATGCTACTAAATTGTTTGGCTGTTGTATAAACGCACACATAGAGGGAGACATATTATAGACACATATAAATACATATATAGGGGACTGCTCATTACCTAATTAATTTTAAGTAGAGAACTGACGAACCCTCCACACACTTGTACACGGTGCTTTAGACATATAAACACCTTATGTATTATGGTTAAAGCAATATGTACAAGTGATCTCGCAGTTTTTTACTTAAATTTTGTTGTGTGCTAAACGAGCTTTTACATATGTGCATGTGTGTGTAATACATTCACTAGACTATATTAGCTTGCAGAAATGAAGGTGAGGTCATCAGTGAAGAAAATGTGTGAATTCTGTAGAACAGTGAAACGTCGTGGCAGAGTATTTGTGCTGTGTTCCGCTAATCCCAAACATAAACAGCGACAAGGTCTGTCGACTATTTCTTGCCAGGAAGCCTCACTCACTTCAAGGTATCTCTTACATCTGTTTTTAGTTCTATTTTCCAAGTTCTTTATTTTGTTCATGGAGTTTTTTCTTCCATTAATACTATGTTTGGCCTTAAAATCTGGTTTGCTGATTCAAGCACAGTTAGCGCCTCAAGTTCTTTGGGTCATAGGACTTGTTCCTTTAATTAAGGGTGTTTGGATGCGTGTTTAGTTTAACTGCTTGTGTTTGATTTCAGAATGTCAGAAATGCAGATGGCTAGAAGCAGTTATCAAGCTAAGAATGCTTCAGGCTATGGAATTGGAGGTGGCCTGGCATCCCTACTGGTTGAGAGGAAGGCGCCTGCAATTTTTGCCGGATGGAGAGTCAGCCTGGCGTCTCTACTCCAAACACGTGCTAAATGATGAAAATTTGGGGTTGGTTGGTTGTTCATGAACCGGAATGCCAACTTTTGATTCTACAAGAAACTTTATATGCTTTTACCCAGTTTTCATCTTATCCATGAAGATTGTAATCAGGCGTCTTGTTGAATAATGAATTCATCTTTAGATGGTGCAACTTTTTATCTTGTTGAGTTTATACCTGCCTTCTACGAGTATTTGTGTTTGGGATCGTGGACTGGTGTTAACACGAACCAGACACAAACTTGGGGTTCTAAATATAACATGACTCTGTCTCAACTTTCATGTTTGTTAAGCGATTATTTTACAAAAAAGAATTGTCTAGTTCTAGAAAGGACCGACATTGTGTTTGTTAAGAACTCTTGAGTCGATCAACCAAATCAAGCATGTTTTGGTTCCAAAACATTTTCTTGACAGGAAGGAGTCTGAAGGATAGGATGAAGACAATTTTTCTTCTATTTTGAAAAATAGAGAAGCTGCTCCCGTGAGATTTTCTCCGGTTCCAAAACATTTTCTTGACAGGATCCATAGAACATAGCGTGCTGAATAAGAAATCAAATCAGCAACAAAACAAAAGGTACTAAAAATAATTGAAGTGTTTATTGGCAGCATAATATGATTTATAGTAGTAACAGTTAAAAACAAAATAGATGCATGTTTAAGGTAGCAAACACATTTCAATTATGTTAGCAACCGTTGGTATTTTATTTATAAACACCTTTGTAACCCAAAAATTATAATTGTTGTCCATCATATTGAACGTGTGATCATTAAGGTTTGACTGACTTTGACCGACTTTTTCATTTCACAATAACTATACTACCAACGACCGGTTGTTAACATGTAGATGGTCGTTTGCATGATAGTAAACAATAGTTTTCATGCCGTTAAATGACAGTTTGCAGGTAAATAAATGACAGTTTGCAGCTTAAGTAGACGACCGTTTATAACAAACTAAACGACCATTTATATTTTTTATATAATTATATTAACTTTTTCTATTTATAGTTATATTATACTAATTATATAATTTTATGTATTGTATTACTAATTATATAATTTTATATAATTTATATAATTTTATATAATTATATAATTAAATTTTTATGTACATGTATTAACTTTTTCTATTTATATTTATATTAATCTTTTCTATTTATAGTTATATTATACTTATTATATAATTTTATATATTGTTGTGTGCATGCATTAACCTTTTCTATTTATTGTTATATCACAGACAAATTAATTTGTATGTACATGTATTTAAGATTTACATTGTTAAGTTTTTATATATATAGTTTACATTATGTTATTTTATATAAAATTAAGATAAAAATTTAAGATAAAACAAATAAATTATAAAACATTTTGTATGTACATGTATTTAGCGTTTAATTTTATATATTGTTAACTTTTTGTATACAAATATATTACTGTAAAGATTCCAATAAGTCTGATGCAGTCAAAACATTCAAAGCATTCAAAGTCTCTCTGCATGCATGCACTAAAGTACTGAAATAGAAATGCTTTGAAAGTTTTACATCTTAGACAAGAAATATTCTAAGTGTAAAATCTCCCGAAACCAAGACCAAAATCTTCCGAAGCCAAAGATAAAGTTTTCCGAAGCTTCAAAGACAAAGTCTTCCAAGGCCAATTTATGAAGACAGATTTTTCCGAAGACTTTTATGTACATGATATTATCTGATGTATTTTCCATAAAGCTGGACCACCTTTTCGCTACAACTCTGTTTGACTTACCAACTTTTACAAGTTGGTGAAAAGGTCCATGCTTTTTGTTGGACCCTGAAAGAATCATACATGATAATTCAATTGGTGAGTTGATGGTTGTTCTGCTGGTAATCCCACAAATCCAAGTACTAATACGGATGAAGAATCTGCATAGAAGATAAGTGTTGGCTAACCACATTTGTATATGTTGAAGACATAGAACAAATGCTGACAAATGTTTGTTCTTCCGCATTAACAATTGCGGATAGCCTAAAAGAGATGCTGACAAGTTTTGTACATCCGCATTAACTAATGCGGATGCCCGAACACCAAATGCGCAAAAGTATTTGTTCATCCACATTAGTCAATGTTGATGACCAAACACTAATGCTGAAGACAAAAGAAATGCTGATCAAGTTCAACACATCTGCATTAGTCAATGCGGATGAACCAAAGAAATGCTGATGAAGACTTAGACTAGTTCTGATGTATAGGTCAGGGGTAGTTTAGTCATTTTGTAAAAGGCATCTTGTCAGCCTATAAATAGAATAGAAAATCTTGTATGTGAGGTGACTGTTGATAGACAATCAGAATACTTTTGTTTAGTCTTATGTTATCAAGGTGTATTGTTACTGTTTAATGCTTAAACCCTAGCATTCATTGTAATCAATCACCTTCATTAATACAAAGTGCATTTACGGGTATTTCTTGCATTTAATGTTTCTTGATTGTTTGATTCCGCCATACAATCATTAACTTAATCATCATATTCGATCCTTGTGAGAATATCAATCTCACAACCCAGTCAATTGGTATCAGAGCATTGGCTCTTGGTTCTTTTTTAGATCTACCTAGATCTGAATAGAACTCGATTGATCTGGTGATTGAGTTGCTAATAGAGTGTTCTACTACCTCTACTTAGTAAACTGCAAAAATCTCTTCAACGGTCACTGTTCTTTTGTACTGAAAGTCAAGAACAAACCCGTAACATCTGCCATTTTCCGAGCTGAAACCCAAACATGAACTTATTTTGGAACTTTCATACGATATAATTTTCTTTATTAAACTTATTTTATTATAATGAATCACATGAATTAGAAATGACATCAATAAAAATAAAAATAAAACTTGTTTATTTAAATATTATTTATTAAATCATTTAAACAAATTATAATAATTTTATAATCTATAAAGTAAAGGTTATAAATTTATAAAGTTTAATCATCATTTATGAGTTTCAACATAGAAATAATACTTATATTTTAGTGTTTTTATCAAAATTATAAAGTTTTAATGTTTAATGTTAAACATGAGATTTTGAGATTAATGAATAATAAAGAAAATTTTACATTATTTATTTATTAGCTCTATAGACACTAACTTAATTATAAAATGGGTTTAATAAGTTTGGTGTCTAGTTTGTAAGTTTTAAAACTTAATAGTTTGGACATAAAATAAATAACTATTGAAATTACAGGTACCAAAGTGTAAATTTCATTTAAAACCCAACCCATTCTGGTGAACACCCCGCAAATCCGGCGCCGGTCCGGCCACCTCCGGCCGGACTCCGTCAAGGCGTTTTCACATGTTTAAATGCACAAATTGATTCCCAGTCGTTGCCAAACGATGCATGAACACGAATCGAACACTTTTAAACATTTTAATTGCATTTTAAAGGCGGTTATGTGCAGGACCGTTGAAGGCTTGCAAATTACAACACAACAACACAATGAGGAGAGTGACTCAAACTTAATCAAACAGTGAACTGGATTAACCACACAAGATGAAACTAAGAACACAAGTAATTGATGAGACAGAACCAAAAGAACACAACACAAGGAAATGGGTTTTCAAGATTGCAGTATATTGCTTTCTCAGGTTCAATTACAAGCGTTACAAGGTATCTCTTAAGTTACAAGAACACGAGAATACTTATACTACATCCTACAACCCGGCCATACTATGAAAG
>BJCM01211015.1:0-25808 GCA_018326385.1 Flaveria bidentis
ATATTGCTAAGTTTGAATGTATTAATTGTCATTACATTATTTATATTAGTTCAAACAACCACAAACCTATATAATCAATTCAATTTGCGTTAAACAACTCATTAATGAAATATTAAACATTATAAACACAACCAAACATTTACATTTCATTAAGTACCCAACTGTTACATAAGTGTAAGACACTAAAGACATATTACATTAAGTTCAGAAACTAGAGACACATGTATCTATAGTTTTATATGTATAATTTGAAGCACATCATCCTCTAACTCTCAAGTAGTTGCTCACATAAGAAATCACCTGAGAAATTTTCATCTTGTTGAACTAACCACAAAGGCAAAGATGGAAGAAAAGTTGAAGATGAGAGAGACGGAAGAAAAAGAAGGGTCAACTAAAGGAAAGACCTTCCCTTCAGATGGTTGAAGGCCCTTGTTTGGAACCCATAGTTAGATGGGAATATGACTAAAACTTCCGTAAACTAACTCTCTACAGAGGACCACAACAAAGGATACATGTCATTAAGAGTAATAGACTGGAGCTATTTTCTACCAATGACTTGTACAAACTTTTCTGCACCACCTATGATATGAACAAAGAAACAGATAAGTTTCTTCTTTCCTTGGTGCTGAAAGTTTTGAGAAGTCAAAGAAAGTGAATTTTTGGTAGCATTAGCCTAGGAGGAGTTTATTGGGTCAAATGAGGTTGGTGCAACCAAAACAACACTTAGTAGAATTTTGGTGCAACTGAAGAAAGTCTTCCAAAGCTTATCTGCACTTTCGAAGTCAAGTTGAACAACTTCTAAAACTCAAGCAAGAAGAACTTCCAAAAAGAAACTTTGTCTTCCAAGACTAAGTAAAATCTCTTCCGAAGATAAACACTTAGAAGGTTCAAGAGAAAGACTTCCGAAGAACAAAGTCTTGAAAACTAGTAGATGTCTTGGAAGAAGTTGATTCTTCAGAAGTATAATTTGCTTCGGAAGAAAATATTCTTCTGAAGCCAGTTTACCTTCAGAAGAACCAACTATGAACTAGTGGAGAAAAGTATGGTTGGTCTGATAACCATTGCAACCTCTGAAATACTGCATGGGGCTTTCCCATGCCGTGTAGTTGACCATATTTTATTCCACTATTCATTTTTTATTAGTTAGTACAGTTACCATGTTTAGTTGGTGAGAAAAGGTAGGTCATGGACCTATCATGACTACCTAGTCTATGATAGTATTTTATCTTAGATATCTTACTTCTAGCAATGTAGTATTTTTCTAGTAGTAAATTCTAGCTGGTAATCTAACTATAACCAACTGTAGATAGTAGTATATATAGTTTCTCCTTGTAACTTAGTTAATATGTTTGTAAGAGTCTTGTAAACTTTAAGTTGAGAAATAATATGTACAAGTATGTTGAAAAACATTCAATTGTGTTCTTTAAATTATTATATCATTATCAACTCATTTGAAGATTCTACATCATCATCTGAGTGTGTCTAAGTGAGTTTGAGAGATAATCCTGTGTTGATTAATCTTAACCGATCTTGTAAATTATGAGGGATGTGTCATGTGCAAAGGAGAAACCTAGAGTTTGGTAGTCTTAGCTAGACAATCCAATAGGTTAGAGGATTGCAGTTGTTACTTGGTTGTTTTTGCTAACATCAAATTCGGTATGACCTTGAACCTTAATTGGGATTGTGTATTTGTGTTTTGAAACTTTGACCTGAATTGTTAGGTTTAAAGTAGTCTCGCTTGAGGGCAAGTGTAGGGATCTGATGTTCGGGTTTTTGAAAGGTAATGTTGTAAATTGTTAGATTTTAGTGAGTTTATTTGTTAAAAAGAGGTTATTGCATATGTGTTTGTGATTTGCAAGTACCAGAAGCTAATGAGGTAAATAAAACTAATTGAGAAGTCTGAGGATGGAGTTAAGAAATCCGAAGCAAAAGAAAAGAAAAGAACAAAAGGATGACAAAACAATGGTCATTGGCCATTATATGTCATGTGACCACCGTAACTTATGGTGGCCACAGACTGAAAAAACAGTAGGCCCTCACCATAACCTCGTGGGATGACCTACAATGCAACAAAACTTTACAAAACCAGAAAGGTCCTAACGTCGCCTACGATGGTCACATGACCTATGGTACAAGACACGTTGAATTTTATAAAAAGACTAGAAATCTAGGTTTTGACCTACCACTTAATTCCAAGTCGCCCCCAAGTCCCATGAATGATCCCAAGCAAAACCAAAGACTTCTAGAGACGATTTCAAGGGTCAAGATCTTGTTTCTATAATTTGGTTTGAATTTCTAATGTTTGGAACAATGTTTTCATTCGTTTTCACTTTGATTTTCATTATCATGCCCAGCTAAACCACCCATGATCTTCTCTAGGTGATAGGTTTTGTATACATTTGACTTGTTCCTTGTTTTCATTTGAGTTATTGTTCAACTAGGCATCTTAAGCCAAGGAACATTATTTGTTAATTAAAACTTCTAAAATATTTATGTTGATTAAAACCTATGTTTCGGGTTTTATGAGTGTTTTAGATTTCTTTATATCGAGAAGCCTCAAGAAGGGTAGGATTGGGTTGGTTAACGTAAGTTGGCTATATCTGAGTACTTCTTTTATAACAGACTCATTAAATCCCATTAGGTCTAGTTAAACAAATGATGTTTATGTCTATTTGAACATTCATGAACATCTAGGACAAGTTAGTATTTGCAAACCTGAACCCAAAGAGGATTACTATAAGATTCTATATAAGCCTGATGCATCCAAAACATCCAACAACATCCAGAAGTCTATCCTACATGCATGCACTAAGTGTGAAATCTTCCAAAGACAAGACCAACATCTTCCGAAGCTTAAAATGAGGTCTTCCAAATCTTCAAGGACAAAGTCTTACAAAGCCAAGAAGTGAAGAAAGATTATATTCCAAAGACTTTTGAAGACATTATTTTATCTAATGTACTTTACCATAAAGCTGGACCACCTTTCCGCTGCAACTCTGTTGACTCACCAACTTTCACAAGTTGGTGTAAAGGTCCAAGCTTTTGGTAACTATACATTGAGGTCTTGAGTCCTTTACTTTCTATGTCATGTACTTTTATCATTTTTGTAATATAATAGGATGTGAGCTATAGCATGTCATAGTCAATAGTCAAAAGGCAATCTGCCTTTTGATTCTACATTATTTTTGTTGTTGTCTAGATCATGTATCCAGGTGGCCTTCAAAGTATGGCCAGCTGTAGGATGTATTATAAGTATCTTAGGTTTTTGTAACTTATTGTTATGCTTGAACACTTGTTAAAGAACTTGAGAGAAATATATAACATCCTTGAAAATCAAATTACTTGCGTTGTTTCTGTTCTTGTTCTATCTCATATTTGCTAGTGTTCTAAGTGTCAATCTTGTGTTACCAGTTCCTTATTTGATCTGTTAAGTGTTCTAAAAAACTCTCCTAATCGTATATTGTGTTTCAACTCCCTTAAACGGTCCTACAATTGGTATCAGAGCATTTTAGGCTCTTGATTGTAAGATCTCACCATCTTAAGAACCCTCACACATACAATACACTTAATATCTCAAATGACAGCTATCACTAAAGCTGATATAGAAACTGGAACCATGACAAAATCCCCACTGATCACTCCTGAAGACTTTGATACTTGGTGCCAAGGAATGGAAGGTTTCATCAAGTCACAAGACTCTAGGATGTGGGAATCTGTTGTCTTTGGACCATACATACCAAGCACCTCTTCAGCTTCTACTGGATGTGGTATGATTCCAAAGGCTATGGTTGTTTACTCTGATAAAGACAGGAAGAAAGTAGAGATTGATCAGAAGGCCATGACAGCCCTTCAAACTCCAGATACAAAGGCTTCAAGAGGTGCAAAACAACTAAGTAGTTGTGGGAAGCACTGAAACTGATGTATGAGGGGTCAACTAAAGCCAAGGAGAACAAAAAGGATCTCCAGAAGTAGCAGTCTGAGAACTTCTCCTTCAAAATAGTTGAAACCATGACTCAATAATACTTAGGTATGTTGAGATTGTGGACACTCTAGTGGATGTTGGAGTTACTCTAGAGAACAAGGACATTGTAAGAAAGATTATGTCCTCTCTTTCTAGGCAATGGACATATTACTGTGTGGTTATCAAGAGGACTAAGAACCTTAAGACTCTCACTCTGACAGAGTTGTATGGTATTCTTAGTAGATACCAAATGGAGATGAACATGCAAGGTTCATCTGAAACTCCAGCAATCAAATGAGTTCAGCCCTGCACGTGGTTGAAAGGGAGAGCATGAAACCTCAATATAATCTTATATGCTATCCTGACAACTCACAAAAAGGTCCTTTCATCACCTTCCTGAAGACACCAAAAGAAAGCTACACTCAAGGAAGCCCATTCCAAGAGACAAGCTCTTCACATGCCTTTGTGTCTTCTGATGAAAGCACAGGAAACTTTCTATTCGCCCTTGAAGACATGGACTGTATCCATTCAGATGATCTAGAGTACATTGAAATAGTCCAGCAGATGGCTCTTCTTACTCATAGAGCCAAGAAGTTCTACAAGAGTACAGGAAGGAAGTTTCCAAGCAATACAGACAGTGGAAAGTTTGGGTTGGATAAAAGCAAAGTAAAGTGTAACAACTATAACCAAATGGGACACTTTCCAAGAGAGTGTAAGGCACCAAGGACAAATTATGGCCAAGCACGGATCATAACAAACCACACTGAGAAAGCCACCTAGAATGAGAAGCCAAAGCAGCAAGCTGCAGTTGCTATTAAAAAAGTAGGCTTTGACTGGAGCTTTCAGGTAGAAGATGTATCCTAAACCAAGCACTAATGGCTGACCATGATGAAGCAAAGGTATTGTAACATCTCTGTACACATGAATGTATTGCTAAAGTTAATAGATATAGGTCCTACAACCTAGAGATGAGATCTGATCTTGAGTCCTTGAATATTTAAAAATTTGATTTTAAAAAAGAGCTGAAAATGTCTATAAGTTAAAGATAGAGGACTTAGAGAAAAACATTTCAACCCTTAAACATAAACACACAAATACAGGACTAAAATCAAAGATCTAAAAACTAAGTTGACTAAGTTCTAGGCTGAGCTTGTGATCAGCAAAGCTAGGGAAGAAAAATGTGTTCGTGATGAAGAGACCTTCAAGAACATTATATCCTCATCCTTGCATGCAAAGGTTTGTTATCAGAATAAGCAGGGACTAGAATCTAGTGAGATAGCTCCTTTATATACCATCTTGTCTGTAAGATCTCCTAGGTGTGGAACTTGTGAAGATGAGTTTCCTCTCATAGAACCCTTGTCTGAAGAGGATGAAGAAGTGATAGTGGAGATTGCCTCTGAAAAGAATGAAGAAGAGGATTCTAAGAAGGGTTGCTATCCTTCTAAGGAGAGTAAGAAGACTGGGATGACCAAGTCTATGAGAAAGAACTTGATCAGGAAGAGAAAGAGAAAAGCAAAGAAAGCTCAAAAGATCAAGGCCACCTTCAACTCTAAGTAGAAACAAGTTTTTATATCTGCGGGATTTGAAATGGTAAAGACTGAAGATGCTAACTTGAACTCTAGTACCAGGAGTTCTAGTTTAGTCTCTACTCATCCCAGTAGCAAGAAGAAAGCTGATCAGTTTTGTACCACTGCGGCATAACCTGAACCATCCAACTCTAAAGGAAGTTCTCACCCTAAAAGGACTTCTACTGTATCTGCAAAGATAAAGGTAGAGAAGGAAAGTGATCAAGTTCAGCCTTGTGTTATGTGTGAGAGTACCTCTCATCTTGCTAAAGATTGTCCTTACAATCTAAAAGGCACTCTTCACATGACCAAGAAAGAGACTTCTAAGAGTTTTAAAAAAAAGCAAGCTTCAGAAGGAAAAACTTTTTTTTGGAAGCTCAAAAATGAAGATGAATGCAAGTGGAAAATTGTCTTCGGAAGAAAACTTGGTCTCAAAAGAAGGGAATACTTCTAAAGCACAAAAGTCTGCTACAGTGCTAGCAAGATCTTCTGAAGGATTAGTCATCAAAACTTCCTAAGTCAACAAAACTTCCGAAGTATTCAAGTCTAGGCATCCAAAGGTGATGTTGAAGTCAAAAAAAGACCAAGTGACTGAAAGTTCTCCATCAACATCAACAAAGGATCCTCAAAACATGACTTTAGGATCTATTACTGTTGCATTACCTCAACTTATTTTGATGAACCCAAGACAAATAAGGCTTGGGTTTCCAAATATAACTAACCATCTCTTTTGTGCAGGAACAACTAAAGACAAAAAGAAACATATGGATCATTGATAGTGACTGTTCCAGGCACACGACAGGCAATAGGTCACTACTCCAAAACTTTGAAATGATTGATGGATGTCCAGTTGATTTTGGAGGAGATGTTGGTGGTTACATTATCGAAAGGGGTAAGGTCACAAATGGTAAGCACAACATTGAGAAGGTAAAATTTGTTAAATAGCTTTGATACAATCTTCTGAGTGTATCTCAATTTTATGATTAGAGTCATAACATGCTTTTTACTAAGCATGAGTGCATTTTTCTCAAGCCTGGGGTGGTCATTCTTTATGAGGATATCCTACTTAGAGACCCCAGGAAGCGGAACATGTACAAGATGGATTTCCATGAAACATCTCCCTCAAGAGTAATTTCATGTTTTATGTCTAAAGCAAATAGTGATAAGTCTTTCTTCTGGCATAAAAGAATGTGCCATGCAAACTTTAATAACATGAATAAACTGATTAAGAATTATTTGGTAGTTGTAATGCCAAAGAAAGAGTTTACAAGTGATGACCATTATGTTGCATGCCTGAAAGGGAAGCAACACAAGGTATCTCACAAGCCAAAGAAAAGAGACTCTATCACTACTCCCCTACACTTGTTACATATGGATCTATTTGGCCCCACCAGTTAAATGAGTCTAGGAAGGACCTCTTACTGTCTAGTGATCACAAATGACTTTACAAGATTCACTTGGGTCTTATTTCTTAGAACAAAGGATGAGACCCCTAAGGTTATCGAAGAATTTCATCTTGAAGATTGAGAATCAATCTGATCACAAGGTCAAAACCATAATATGTGATCAAGGAACTTAATTCAAGAACCATATCCTTGGTACATTTGTGATGAAAAGGGTATTACAAGACAATACAGTGCTCCCAGGACTCCTCAGCAAAATGGTGTTGCTAAGAAGAGAAACAATACTCTAACTCTAAGCTACTAGAACTATGTTGTCTGACTCTAAGCTGCCCATCACCTTCTAGGCAGAGGTAGTCAACACTACCTGGTATGTGTAGAACAGTGTTTTAGTAGTTAAGACACATGGTAAGACTCCTTATGAACTTTGGCACAAGAGGAAACCTTTCATTGGTTTTCTCAGGTCATTTGGATGTCCTTGCACCATCTTGAATACAAAATATCAAATTCCCAAGTTTGTTGAGAAGTCAGATGATGGACACTTCATTAGATACTCTTCTCAACCCAAGGCTTTAGAGTATACAATCTCAGAACTAGAGTAGTTGAGGAGTCAGCCAATGTGACCTTCAATGAACACACACCCAGTGTAAATGGTTCTGGTCTTGATTAGCTATTTGATCTTGATTTAGTTACCAACTGTTTAAACAAATCTTGTGAGAATGTTTCAAGAACCATAGATTTCATACCAACAGGTGATCATGATCCAAGATTTGAGCTGAGAAGACCTTCAAACAATACAACTTTAGCTCCAATTGTAACTAATTCTGCAAATGAAGAACCAATTAGCACAACAATGACAAATTTAGCTGCTACATTTGAAATGCCTTCAAATTCTAGCATAGAGGCACAAAATTTAGAAGCAGGAGCTTCAAATGTAGAAGAAGATGGTGGCGATGATAGTGATCAAGAATTTCTAGATGTTGATAACCATACCATTGAAGACAACATTAATGATATCACACAATAAGTGTGATGATGTGGTGGGAGAAACCTCAATGCCAGATCTAAATTTCTCTAATTTGGATCTATCTCAGCAACTTATTGTGATCCCTCAGCTAAGGATCCACAAGTCCCATCACACCTCAAACATTATTGGAGATGTTGATACATGGGTAAAAACAAGAGGACAATACCATGATGCAAATGTTTTTTTTCACTGTTGTTTCTTATCTCAGATAGAGCCTAAGAAGATTGATGAGGCTCTAAAGGATAGAAGTTGGGTTGAAGCTATGCAGGAGGAGCTGCTTCAATTCAAAAGGCAAAAGGTTTGGAACCTATGTCCTTATCCATATGGGAATACTACTGTAGGAACCAAAAGGGTTTTTAGGAACAAGAAGGATAATAGAGGACTTGTGATCAAAAACAAGGTAAGACTAGTTGTTCAAGGGTACACACAAGAAGAAGAAATTGACTACATAGATGTCTTTACTCTTGTAGCAAGACTGGAAGCTGTTACAATATTCCTAGTTTTTGCTGCATCCAAGAACTTTAAGGTCTACCAAGTTGATGTCAAGTGTGCTTTTCTCTATGGAGTGACTGATGAAGAGGTGTATGTAAACAACCACCTGGGTTTGCAGATCCTGATCATCCTGATTATGTTTACAGGCTTGATAAAGCTCTCTATGGGTTGTATCAAGCACCATGAAAGTGGTATGAGACTCTATCTTAGTATCTTTGCAAGCATGGATACAGAAGAGGTACTACAGATGGAATTCTATTCATCAAAGGAACAGGGAATGACTTGATGTTAGTTCAAGTATATGTAGATGACATCATGTTTGGTTCAACTAATCCAAAGCTCTGTAAAGACTTTGAGAAGTTGATGAAGGACAGATTTGAAATGAGTGCCATGGGGGAACTCAATTTCTTTCTAGGAATTCATGTGAAGCAAGTGGAAGATGGAATCTTTATAAGTCTGTCAAAGTATGTTCAAGACATGCTCAAGACATTCAACATGACTGATTGTAAGGTTGCTAAGACACCCATAGCAATGAAACCACTCCCTTGGGCCTAACCTTGAGGGGGAGTGTGTGGATGAACTCCTTTACAGGGCTATGATTGGGTCTCTTATGTACCTCATAGCTAGGAGGCTTGATATCCTGTTTGCCACATGTATTTGTGCAAGATATCAAGCCAACCCCAAGATGTCACACCTTATCACTGTCAAAAGAATTTTAAGATATCTCAAAGGTGCCTCAACACTTGGCCTTTGGTATCCAAAGAATTCTGACTTCAATCTGTATGCATATACAGATAATGACTATGGTGGATGCAATATGACTGTAAAGTCTACATCAGGGGGATGTTAGTTCCTTGGTGGAAGGGTAGTCTCATGGTAATGCAAGAAGCAATCATGTGTCTCTACATCAACTGCTGAAGCTGAATACATTGTTGTTGCATGCTGTTGTACTTAAGTGCTTTGGATTTAGAATAAGATGCTAGACTATGGTTTCAACTTTAAGCAGACTCCCATTCATATAGACAACAATAGTATCATCTCTATCATAGAGAATCATGTGCAACACTCAAGGACAAAACACATCAATATCAAGTATCATTTGATTAGAGATAATTTTAAGAAAGGATTAATCAAACTAGTCAAGGTTAACACAAATGAACAATATGCTGAATTCTCCTTTCCCAAAGAAGTTTTCAACCACTCCTTTGAGTAGATGGGCTATGAAGTAGATTTCTCTGTCAAGACCTTCAGGATAGGGAAGGTCTCCTCCTAGTGGAAGTACTTATTTCATGTGGTCATCCACAGCTTGTCCAACAAGCATGAGGGTTAGGACCAGATTCTTGAAGATCTCTCTTCATAGTGGATGTAATGGTTCAGAGGGTCATGTTCAGGTACTCTCAGTTTGTTTATACAAATTTGCTTGCCAACTTGGACTCCTTAGAATATTAAAGTTTCCTAGATATGTTCAACACATTCTAAACTGTGCACTAGGCTCACAGTTAAGGGAAATAGATAATATTATTAAACTAGGACAAATGAAGCCTAACATCTTTAAATTTTGAAGAAGCAAACTGTTGGCTTCTCTAGGTTGAAACAACCCTTTTCATCAAAATGTTAGAGCTTATTGCTCTAGGTGACAACCTAGAAACAAAAGCTAGTGTTGAACCCACACCTTCTACCTCTCAACCACCAAAACAGCCACAAATCACCCTCACCTACCAAAGAAAATCCAAACAAACACTTGCACAAGCTACTCAGTCTATGTAGGCCCCGTATTACTACCCACACAAGAGGAAGTGGACACTAGAGCTCCCACTACCCCTTACGAGCAAACCACTCCCATCTCTTCAAGAATCAGTGTTGAGGTTCCTCATGCTCAGCCTGATGAGCTCATTAGCCTATTAGCCTTAATCTTTCACTCTGAGTCTCAATACTCAAGTGAACAACCTTCAGGGAAAGTTACCATCCTCAGCCTCTAGATTTAAATCAACCAATTCCCAGCTTGACTTCTATGATGATGATGACTTGGGATTTAGTGAGCACCATGAGTCTGTCTACTCTTTCCCTACTCAAAGAGAGATGAGTGCTCTTGCCTCTCCTTTGTCTAGCCTACATCATCTACCTACCATTAAGGAGGATCTCCCTGACCCTGTTCAAGAAGTCCATATGGAAGAGGCTCTCACTTCTACAAGTGATTACATTAATAAGACCTCAACCATGGCAACTCAGCCCACTAACACTCCATCTGAAATTGATAATGAGCAGAGGAAAACCAGCAACCAAGAACTTGATGCCGGTGGTGAGACTGAGTACTTTGGTCTAATAATCTCATCCCCCAATGAATCTTCTGATGAAGCAGAGGGGAATCTGAGACTAAAGGTGCAAAAAATGTCAAAAACATGCACCTATTTAGTCTCAAAGGTTAATCACTTGGAATCTCAGGTGACTACCTTACAAAATTGGGTTAATAATCAGCAACTTAAGATATCTTATCTCATGGAGAAACTAGTTAGGAGACCTTTAATAAAAGCTCAACTAGGAACACAAGAACATGTGGATGTGATTGACTTAACTCCTAGCTCATCTATCCAAGTAGGTGATGCTACCAAAAGGGGGAGAAAGTCATTACAATCACAGATGTTGGGAGTTCCTCACAGAGTATGGACACTAAGGACTCACAATCCTCTCTTGTAGTTGTTCATACTCAGCAACTTCCTTAAGTTCATATTAATGTGGACTTTATAAATTCTTTCATTCAGATTCTATTTGAGGAAGGTATACCAAGGGTTGTGCCATCTCCACCTCAAGAAACTTCCAACTACATCATAGGGTGGAGGTATGATGCTGATAGAAGAACCCTTATACTTCATAGAGTTTAAAGGCAGCAAGAGGTCTTCAACTTTCAGACCTTGAAATACTATGAAGGTCTTGACCTGATCAACATGCCACTTGTCAACCCAAACCAATTTAGACAAGCTAACAACTTGGCTCAAAGGATTCAAGACAGGATTACTAAAGAGTTCAGCCTTAGAATGAGACAAAGGCAATCAGGAAATGTCATTGGTCAACTAGATGTAGAGGAAGACCCTGAGATTAGCTTCAAAGGTAAAACCTTAACTGAAGGCCCAGTTATAAAACCTAAGAGCCCTATCACACCTATAACTACTTCAGAAATCCATTCCCTTGATAAGACACCTGCTGGTGAAGGTGTATCTCAACCTCTCTCTAGCTAGAGCATGGATGCTACTCCAAGAAATGAAGGCCAATGCTCTCTCCACCCTGAGTCACAAAGGTATGTGAGTGACAAAGGGAAAAGGAAAACGAATCTTAGGGAGATTAAGGAGGAGGAGAGAGAGAGGAAAAGGAAGCTAATGGGAGAAAGTTCCTCCGCAGGGTCTGCTGGCTTCATGGAAGCTGCAATCAGGGTTGCCCCAGACCAAACACTCAAGATGATGAGTTAAGAGTAGTCAAGATTGCTTATTTACAGACCAGGAACTATGATATTGATAATATCATCTTCCTCCCCTTAGAGAAGATTTGAATCAACTGGCTTACATGGAATTGTCAAGAGAGAAGAAGGAAGCAGAGGATGCAAGATTGCTTCTTTAGATCAAGGAGGTAAGGAGAATGAAAAGGCTCTACAAACATGTTCCTACTTTCTCACTAGTTCATGAAAGCCCTATGCAGGAGACTGTGGCTCCACAAGAACCTCAGGGTAGACAAAGAAACTGAAAGGATTAACATGATCAACTACCTGAGTGCCACAGGTCTCTACTAGGCAGATGCACTTCTTCCTTTATCCTTTGAGTACATTGAGTTTGAGTATCTCAAGCACCTTGAACTTCAAGTGCTCAAAGAACAAAAGGAAACTAAGAGAAAGATGATGGAAGAAGCTTCAAAGTCAAGAGCCATCATCCAAAAGAGTATGAAGAAGTCTGCTGATAGACAAAGGATGATGAGCTTCTTGAAGTTGTATTAATTCTCTAGAAGGAGACTTGGTCCTATAGATGAGCATATAAGGGTGATCAAATAGAAAATAAATAAAGGAGAACTTGTTGACTTACACTCCCCCACCAAGTCAAGCTCCTCCTAAAGTTGAGGTTAAGGTTGAACAATTTGAGACAACCCAACCTGGACCTCAAGCTGAATCTCAGCAAGCATCTGCTTCTGATCCAGAATAGTAGGGTGAACCTCCCTCTCCTTCTGAACCTGTGAGAGAGGTAGACCCAACTGAGAAAGACAATGATGATTAACAAGGTGTTGCAGGCCAGTCTTCTTAGTTAAAAGGCTTAAAAGGGAAGAAAAGGATGGCTTCTAGACCAAAGTCCAAGAAAAAATAGAAGTTAGAGTCATCCACTTGTAGGCCTTAGGATGAATCAGATCATCCTGAGAAGGTGCATGAAGAGGCTGCTCCAACAACTCCTATTCAAGTAGCTCCTCTGGCATCAGGAAGACCCATCTTATCCTGGAGTTACACTACTAATCCAGAGAGATGGCATTTAATCAGAGATCAAGGTATTGAAGATGTCTACACATGGCAAGATATGTTCAACTTACCTCTACATGATCTCTTTGAGATGAGAAGACACTATGAGAGTCTGAGTGATCTTGACCATCTAATGAAGAAAGGATCGGTCATCATCATGATGAGGAGTTTTAATATCTGAAGTCTTCAAATGTTTTGGAAGCATCAACCTAGGGAAAGTTTGTAAGGTTTTTTATAAGGCTGATGCATCCAAAACATCCAACAAAATTCAGAGTCTATCCTACATGCATGCACTAAGTGCTGAAGTAGAATGCTTCGGAAGTTTCATACTACCTTAAATAATATTCTAAGTGTGAAATCTTCTGAAGATTAAAGTGATGTCTTCTGAAGCTTCAAGGACAAAGTCTTCTGAAGCCAAGAAGTGAATACAGATTATCTTCTGAAGACTTTTGAAGATATGCTTTTTTCTGATGTACTTTACCATAAAGCTTGACCACCTTTCCACTACAACTCTGTTGCCTCACCAACTTTCACAAGTTGGTGAAAAGGTCCAATATTTTGGTAAATATACATTGAGGTCTTGAGTCTTTTACTTTCTACTTTATGTACTTATATCTTTTTTGTAATATATTAGGATGTGAGCTATGGCATGTCATAGTCACTAGTCAAAAGGCAATCTGCCTTTTGACTCTATATTTATTTTGTTGTTGTCTAGATCATATATCCAGCTAGCCTTCAAAGTATGACTAGCTGTAGGATGTATTATAAGTATCTCAGGTCTTTGTAACTTATCTTTATTCTTGTAAAAAAGAACTTGAGAGAAATATACAACATCATTGAAAATCAAATTACTTGTGTTGTTTCTGTTTTTGTTCTATCTCATATTTGTTATTGTTCTAAGTGTCAATCTTGTGTTACTAGTTCCCTATTTAATCTGTTAAGTGTTTTAAACAAACTCTCCTTGTCTTGTGTTGTGTTGCAACTCCCTTAAATAGTCCTGCAATTACCTTTCCCATTATTGTTTACAACTAATCAAATTTCACATTAGTTTTACTTTTAATATGTGTTGTCTTTTCAGCTTGTTCTTAATTTGTTTTCAAACCCTAAATCAAGTTTTTCACTTTCCATATATTTGCTGTGGAGACAACCTTACTTACCCTATCTGCTTAGGTGAGCTAATATCACAAGATTAAGTTGTTTTTTTATTATGTTTGACAAACCGCATCATACATCAACACCTGGTCCCCATACTTGAATTCTTTATCACCTATTAGGTGGCGATCATGTAATTCTTTCGTTTCTTGTATCAAGTCGAATGTGTGTATGCATGATCTCTCAATTCCTCCAACTCGTGCAACCGGTGAAATAGATTTTTTCTTGCCATTGACATATCTAAATTCACCTTCCTCAATGCCCAATACGCACAATGCTCTAACTGCACCGATAGATGACACACTTTCCCATAAATTATCCTAAATGTTATAGAACCGGTAGGTATCTTATATGTCATGCGGAAAGCCCATGGTGCATCATCTAACTTATTGGACCAGTCCTTGCGATTTGGTCCAACTGTTTTCTTTAAAATCCTCCTGATACCCTAGTTACTTACCTCAACTTGCCCACTAGTCTATGGATGATAAGTATTTGCAAGCCGATGGCTGACTCCATAGCATTACAAAGCTTTCTATTTTTGTGTATTGCAGAAGTGGGTCCGTTGATCACTAATCAGGGCTTTAGGAAATAGCTTCTCCAAACACATTATTATCAATCAGATCTTCAAGGTTTGGAACTTGTGAAGATGAGCCGCCTCTCATTGATCCTATCCAAGAAGATGATGAAGTTGAAAAGGACATAGTAAAGGACGAACCAGAGATGAGTAAAAAGGTTTATCCTAAGAAGGGTCACTATACCTCTGGAGAAAAAAGAAACCAGGGATGGCCAAGTTAGCTAGAAAAAATTTGATATTGACTAGTAAAAAAATCAAAGAAAGTCTAAGAGATCAAGCCCACCTTCAACCCCAAGCAACAACAAGTCTTTATCTCTGCTAGATTTGAGGTGGTGAATGCTAAAGACTTAACTAATGACTCTAGTACTAGGAGTCCTAGTTCAAGTTCTAATCATCATTATCAATAGAAGAAGGTTAAACAAATATGCACTACTGCTGCACAGCCTGAACCATCCAACTCTAAAGGCAAGCTTAACCTTTAGAAGCTTGTTGCATCATCTAAGAAGATGAAGAAGGTTCTGGTAAGAGACAAGATCAACCTTCTTCTTAGAGCAAGACTCTCAGAAGTAGGCATGTGGTGGTATAACTCATTATGCTTAAGATTGCATTTACAATCCTAAGAGTACCATCCACTTGAACAAGAAATGGACTTCTGAGAGGAAGAAGAAAATAGCATCAGAAGGAAAATCAGTTTCCTTTGAAAGCTCCAAGGTGAAAAAAACATAGGTGAAAAACTGTCTTCAAAAGCAAGTTTGGTCTCGGAAGAAAGGAATGCTTTTCAAGCACTGAAGTTTGCAACAGTGGATGTAAAAGCTTCCAAAAGTTCAATCTCCAAAACTTCCAAAGTTAAACAAACTTTTGAAGTTTTGAAAGCCAAGTCTAATCTTCCAAATAAGGTGTGGAAGATAAAGGAAGACAATGTGCCTGAAGTTTCTTTATCAACAACAACCAAAGATCCCCAAAGCTTGCATATAGGATCAATAACTGTTAAACTATCTTCAGTTCATTTTGATACGCCCAAGACCATTAATACTTAGGTTTCTAAATATAACTAATCATCTTTTTTCAAGTGAAGGAATAGTTGAAAACCAAAAGAAATATATGGATCATTGATAGTGGTTGTTCTAGGCATATGACTAGCAATGGCTCTTTGCTTTAAGACTTTAAGAAAAATAATGGAGGGCCAATTGCTTTTGGAGGTAAATCATGTGGTTACATCATTGGAAGGAGTAGGGTCATAAATGGTAAGCTCAGCATTAAGAAGGTAAACTTTGTCAAAGAGCTTGAGTACAATCTCTTGATTGTATCTTAATTTTGTGATCAGAGACATAAAATGCTCTTCATTGAGCATGAGTACATTGTTCTCAAGCCTGAGGTAATTATTTCTCAAGAGCATATTCTACTTAGAGCCCCCAGGAAAGGGAACATGTACAATATGGATTTGAAGGAAACCTCCCCATCAGGAGACGTTTCTTGCTTTTTATCTAAAACCAATTGTGATGAGTCTTTCCTTCGGCATAAAAGAATGTACCATTTAAACTTTAAGAACATGAATAAACTAATTAAAGATAACTTGGCAACTAGAATGCCAAAGAAAGAGTTTACAAGTGATGGCCATTGTGTTTCATGTCTGAAAGGAAGTCAACACAAAGTGTCTCACAAGCCAAAGGAAAAGAACTCCATCACTATTCCCCTACACTTATTACATGTGCATCTCTTTGACCCCACTAGTGTAATGAGTTTAGGAAGAACTTCATATTGTCTTGTAATCACAGATGACTTCATAAGATATACTTAGGTCTTCTTTCTTAGAAGTAAGGATGAGACCCCTAAAATCATGATGTATTTCATTCTGAAAATTGAGAATCAATATGAGCATAAGGTTAAGATAATAAGATGTGATCAAGGAGCTAATATCAAGAACCAAATCCTTATACACTTTGTAATGAAAAAGGTATTTCAATACAATATAGTGGTCCTAAAACTCCTTAACAAAATGGTGATGCTGAAACAAGAAATAAGACATTTATTGAGGCTGCAAGAACCATTCTCTTTGATTCTAAATTGCGCATCACCTCCTGGGAAGAGGCAATCAACATTTCTTGCCATATGTACAATAGAGTTTTAGTAGTTAAAATTCATGGTAAGACTCCTTATGAACTATGGCACAAAAGGAGGCCACTCAATTTTTTCCTCTGGTCATTTCGATATCCATGCACCATCTTCAATACCAAAGATCATATAGCCAAGTATTCTAAGAAAGCAGATGATTGAAATTTCATTGAATATTCTCCCTAAGCTAACGCTTATAGATTATACAATCTCAGAACTAGAGTAGTTGAGGAGTCAATCAATGTGACCTTCAGTGAACACACTCCTAATGTGAAAGGTTCTAGTCCTGATTGGCTATTTGATCTTGATTTAGTTACCAACTTTTTTAGCAAATATCATGAAGATGTTTCAAGAGACAATAGGTAATACATCTTCAAAAGATCCTGATCTAAAACTTGAGCTGAGAAGACCAAATGATAGAATTCTTTCAGCTCCAATAGTAACAAACCCTGTAAGTGGAAATCATGTTAGCACAACCATGACAAAAACTTCAGCTGATACATCAGAGGTGCCAACCAATTTTAGCAATGAGGCACAAAACTAAAATGAAAAGATTACCAATTTAGGAGTTGATGGAGATGGTGAAAGTGATCAAGAATTTCATGATTCTGACAACCACTCAACTAAAGACAACATCAATGATGTTGCACACTCTCTGGATCAAGTTACACTTGATAGGTATGTTGATGTGGTAGGTGAGACTCAATCACCAGACCTAAATTTCACTAATTTAGATAAACCACAAGTCATTATTTCACTAAGTTACGCTTGATGGGTATGTTGATGTGTTGTGATTGCTTAACTAATAATCCAAAAGTCACATACTACCACAAACATCATTGGAGATGTTAAGACTAAGGTAAGAACAAGAGGACAAAATCATGATAAAAAAATTCTTTGCATGCTTGCTTCTTGTCCTAGATTGAACCAAAGAAAGTTGATGAGGCTTTGAAAGATGGCGGTTAAATTAAAGCAATACAGGAAGACCTGCTTCAATTCAAAATGCAAGGTGTTTGGAACCTGTGTCATCTTCCCAATAGGTACCAAGTGTTTTTTTAAAACAATAAAGATGATAAAGGGCTTGTCATCAAGAACAAGTCAAGACTGATAGTCCAAGGTACACTCAAAAAGAAGGGATTGACTACATAGATGTCTTTGCTCCTGTAGCAAGACTTGAAGTTACAAGGATATTCCTTACTTTTGATGCATCTAAATACTTTAAGGTCTACCAACTTGATGTCAAATGTGCCTTTTTATATGGGGTGATCGGTGAAGAAGTATATGTCAAGCAACCACCTGGCTTTGCACACCCAGATTATATCTGCAATCTTGAAAAAACTCTTTATAGGTTGCATCAAGCTCCAAGGAAGTGGTATGAGATATTGGCACAGTACTTAGCTCAACATGGTTACAAAAGAGGTACTATTGATAGCACTCTCTTCATCAAGAGAATAGGAAATTACTTGATGTTATTTCAAGTTTATGTTGATGACATTATCTTTGGGTCAACTAATAAAGGACTCTACAAAGAGTTTAAGAAGCTGATGAAGAATAGGTTTGTAATGAGTGTTATGGGGGAAAATCAATATCTTTCTAGGAATTCAAGTGAAGCAAGTTGACAATGACATCTTCATAAACCATTCAAAGTATGTACAAAACAAACTAACCATATTTCATCTGACTGACTACAAGGTTGCTAAGACTCTCATAGCTAGAAACCACTCCCTAGGATTTGATCTAGAGTGGGAGTGTGTTGATGAACATCTTTACAGGGCATATGATTGGGTCTCTTATGTACCTAACAGCCAGCAAGCCTGATATCATGTTTGCCACATGCATATTTTGCAAGATATCAAGCAAATTCCAAGATGTCACACCTAGTTGTTGTCAAGAGGATTATTAGATACCTCAAAGGAGCTCCCAAACTAGGACTTTGATATCCAAAGAATTATGACTTCAATCTGTATGTTTATACATATACTGACTATGGTGGTTGTAACATGACTGCAAAGTTTACATCAGGGGGATGTGAATTCCTTGGTGAAAGGATAGTCTCATGATAATACAAGAAGCAATCTTTTGTATCTTCATTAATTGCTGAAGCTGAATACGTTGTTGCTGCACGTTGTTGTGCTCAAGTGCTTTAGATTCAGAATCAAATGCTAGATTATGGATTCAACTTTAAGAAGACTTTTATACACATAGATAACAACAATGCTATCTCTATCATAAAGACACCTATGTAGCACTCAAATACAATGCACAACAACATGAGGTATCATTTGACAAAATAGAGATTCAAATATCTTGTATACCAAAGTTAACACAAATGAACAATATGCTAATCTATTCACAAAAGCTTTTGATGAACAAAGACTTAAATATCTTGTCTCAGCTATTGGATTGATTAACTTTGAGTAGATTTTCTTAAATTAATTTCAAAATTCTTTTTCAAACATGTGTGTCTTTAAAATTTTCTAAATTTATCACTCATATAAGCCCTAATTATCTTGGATGAAATTTTCCAAAGTAAATATTCCTTAAATTTTAACAATATTGAACAGATTTTCTTTCAGAAGACATTAAATTAACTATAAGAACATTATGTATTGAAGGACAATTCTAATAACTACTTACTAAGGGATTTAGCCTTGGAAGAAATTCTAATATATCTTATGAAGCTTAAATCAAATTCTAAGTATTTATATGTTATGAAGGACATTTTTTCCGAAAGCAATTAAGACTCGAAACTTCTATTCTATTTTTTAGTAAAATTTTGAAGTCTAATAAACCAAATCTGTCTCAGAAGCAATATTACTCTAAGTACATTTTCTTTTGAAGTATTTCTTCCAAAGCTAAGGAATGTCTTCCAAAGTCATTTTCTCTTTGGAAGCTTTCTAAAAACTTTTGAAGGAAAATTACCTTCTAAAGATTTTCAACTTCCAAGATAACTACCTTTTTTGGCACTTTTCAAAGATGGGACCGACATCTAGATTTCAAAGTTTATTTTTTACAATAACTTTGTCTCACATCCAAGCATATAAGTAGCCTTCATAATGGTTCCCCTTCTTTCTTTTTCCTCTTCATCTGAAATATTCTAGCCCTAAATCACCCACAAAACCTTATTATTCTTCCACTCTCTTTTACAAAAAGCTTCAAAAAATAGCCAACCTTAAACCCCAAAACTAGCCACCCTTTGTCATGCGCCTACACAGGCAACATAATCAGGTTGCTCTATTATCGACTGAGAAAGATCCAAGTTTCTCTGAAGTTTATCACTTTCTTTCTCACTCATCATACCACACCACTCTCACCATAGACCCTCCATTTTATAAAGAGCAACGGTTGGAATTCTGGAGGACCTGCCAAGAGGTCATCTTGGACGGTGAGAAGGCATTATCTGCATTAGTGCAAGGAAGTCGGTATTCATCAATCTAGCCACCATCAATCAACATCTGAGGTCGGATGATGAAGAAGGTGATCTATCCTTTCCCTAAGAGGCGTTCAATGGCTCATTCCAGCTGATGGGCTATGAAGGTGACTTCTCTATGTTATCCCAAAAACATGGATGTTGGGATCAAGTTCCTGAAGACCTCTCCTATATAGCCCATGGAGTGATCTAAAAGGGATCAAGTTCAAGTATTCATTACTTGTATATACAAATTTACTTGCTAACTTAGATTACTTAGAATATTACATCTTCCCTAATGTCCAACATATTCTCAACTATGAGTTGCGCTCACAGCTAAGAGGAAAATGTAATATTCTTATATTGGGATAGATGAAGCCCGACATCTTCAAGATAATGAGGAAAACCATTCTTGATTTTTCACGGTACAAACAGTTGTGTCCTAAAAATGTTAGAGCTCCCTGCTCAAGGTGAGAACTTGGCAGTACCAACCAATGTTGAACCCACACTTTCTTCATCTTCAACACCCCTATAACCTCAAATAACCATCACCTACCATAGAAAACCCAAATAAACCCTTAAGATTGAGCAGACCCCTATATACTTAACCATGTAGGAGGAAGTAGAACTAAGAGATCCCACTTCCCTTGAGGAGCAGACCACTCCCACTTCCTTCAACAATCAGTACTTAGGTTCCCCATGCTCAACCTAATGAGCTAATTACCCTAGCCTCAATCCTTTATCCTGAGTCTTAAAACCTAGCTCATTACCCATCCATTGAACCTCAATCAACAAATTCCTAACCTAGAGTTCTATGATGATAAGGATATGGATTCAGTGAGTACCATGAGTCTCTCTTCTCCTCCCCTACTCAAGGAGAGATGAGTGGTACTGCTACTCCCATATCTAGCCCACATCATTCACCTATGAGTGAGGTAGATCTCTCTAAAAAAGTTTAGGGGGTACATGTGGAAAAGCCTTTGACTTCTGTAAATGATTACATCTTTAAGACCTAAATCATAGAAACCCAACTCCTTGGAACTTTTTATGAAGCTGTTATTGAGTAGGGGAAATCTAGAGACCAATAAACAATATCTGGTGGTGAGGGAGATGACTATGGTCATGTACTCTCATTCCCATATGATTCTTCTAATGAATATTAGAGGAGTATGCAACTAATGATGCAAAAACTGACACAAACATGCATTTATCTGGTCTTTGATGTTAGTCACCTAGAATCTCGGGTGACTACCTTACAAAGGCAGGTCTTTAATTAGCAACTTGAGATCACTGGTCTCAAGGCCAAGTTAGTTGAGAGGCCTGCCAAGCATACTCAACCAAGTCCATAAGAACATGTAGATGTAGTGAACTTAACCTCCAGCTCACTTGCGTAAGTTGGTGATGCTATCAAAAAGGGAGAGAAAGTCATCACAACCATAGGACTTGGGAGCACTGCCTAGAGTATGGACATTAAGGATTTACCACCCTTACTTGTAATTGTCCAGACTCAATAACCTCTTCAGGCCCATATTACTATGGATGCCATTTTTCAAAGTCTATTTGAGGAGGGTGTACCAAGGGCCCTCCATCCCATCCTGTTGACAATCCAATAGTAGGATGGAGGTATGACATTGATAGAAGAGCCCTGGTGCTTTCTAGAAATCAGGGTCAATAAAAAGTTTTCAACTCTTTCCTTTAGTTGACCTACCACTTACCAACCCATGCCAAAACAAGCAAGCTGATAGGTCAGCTAAAAGGATTCAATTAAGGGTGTCTAAGGAGTTCAAGAGAAGAACTAGATTATATTGATAGAGGCTAGCAAGGAAAATGGTTGGTCAACTAGATATTAAGGTAGACCTTAATATTAGCTTCAAAGGGGAAACCTCAGTTGAAGTCCTAGTAGTAGAACCTATGACCTTTGAGACTACAACTCATTCAACACCAATTACTTTCAATGAGACACTAGTTGGTGAAGGTGTCTCATAGCCTCTCCTTGGGCAAAGCTTAAGTGCAGAACAAGCTTAAGAAGGCTGAAGCTCTCTCCTCCCTGAGTCACAAAGGCCAATGCTTGACAAAGGAAAGAACGTTCTAACCTCTAAGGAGATTGAAGAGGTAAAGGAAGACAAGTGAAGAGAGGATGAGCGAGACCCTTAGGCCAAACACTTAGGAAGATGAGTTAAGGGCATCCAGATTTAACTATCTAAGGTCTAGGAATTATAATTTAGATGAACTGGTCTATCTTCTCTTAGAAGAACTAAATAAACTGGTAGATACTAAGCTATCTAAAGAGAGGAAGGATGCTAAGGTTGCTGAATTTCTCCTCAAAATCAAATAAGAAACAAAGAAGAAAATTGGATAAAGCTCATGTCCTCTCTATAGTTCAACAAAGGCCTGAAGTGTGGAGTCTATGGCTATTGAGGAAGAAACTCAAGTAGGCAGGGAACAAGATAGACAAAACATGATTACCTACTTGAGTGTCACAAGTCTCTACCAAGTTTTAACTTTACTCCCTCTATCTTATGAATACATTGAATTTGAATATCTTAAGAAGCTTGAACAAGAAGTCCTCAAAGAAAAGAAAGCTGCTAAGAGAAAGATGAGGGAGGAAGCTACAAAGTTAAGAGCCACTATCAAAGCTTACCAGAAGAAGTCTGAGGATAGAGAAAAGATGGTGAGTTTTTTCAAGTTGTATGGGTTCTCCGGAAGGAGCCTTACTCCAATGTCTCTATCCACAATGGATGAGTACATTAAGGTGATCAAGAAGAAGATCAATAGGGTTGAGCTTATATACTTGTATTCTCTACCAAGTCAAGCTACACCTAAAGTTGAGTTTAAGGTTAAACTCCAAGAGACAACACAACTTAGACATAGTGCTAATCCACATCCTGCTTCATTTTCTAACCCACAGTAGGAACCTGAACTTTCTTTTTAACCTATGAAAAGGAAGGACCAAACTAAGAAGGATAAATAAGTAAGACCTAATGATTCAGGCCAACCTTCTTAGTTGAAATACAGAAAGAGGAAGAGGATGGCCATCAGAAGAGACTTAAAGAAGAAGAAGAAGAAGAAAAAGTCTAAGGCATCCACCTCTACACCTTAGGAGGAGTCAGAACATCCTGAGGGTGAACCAAAACAGGCTACTGAACAAAATGCACTACAATTAGAGCCTTTTGCTACTCAGAGACCTATCATGTCCTGGGCTTACTCTCCAAACCCAGATAGATGGTATGTCACAAGAGATCAAGGAGGTCAAAACATATACTTCTGGTAGAATATGCTTGACCTTTCTCAGCATGATCTCTTGGACATGAGGAGGCACTATCAGAGCTTGAAGAATCTAGACCAACTAATGAATAGAGGAATGGCGTTGGTTCTGATGATGGCTATAACCAAGTGAAGATCAGATTAAGACTCGTAGTCATCCTCAAGCTTAGTATCTAATAAAGCTCGATAAAAATCATACCTTGATGCATATTTTCAACTTTATTTCTCTAAAACATTGGAGCTTTCTCTATCTATAAACAAATGGAAGTTGGTTGCATGCAAATGAGGGAAGGGGCATCCCTCTATCTTTTATACCAACTTTATGAACATTTTCTTCTTTTACCCAACTTTGGTCCTTCCACTTATTTAAAGTATCATGTTTATTCCTTTTCTTTTCCTTTTCCCTTTCCTGGATTTGCGGGTGTTACATTAAGACCATATAAAGAGCAACATACTCTGTATACTTTCAAGAGTCTCTTCTCTAAAACACCAATAAAAAAGTCATTCTGGACATCATGTTAGAGGAGCGGCCTATGACAAATGGAAATATTTAACATCCCATGTGTGATTGGTCCAAAGAGCCCCAATATTATCTTCCATTGCTTGTCGAGCTCGGTTCATTTCAGCTAGGAGAGTGCAAGCTTGAGCTCATTCACTTAGTGCATTATTTCTAAAGCTCGTGCGTACCTCATAAATAGCTCAGTTCGGGCTTGGCTTAGCCCGACTCATTTATTATTAGTAACTTACATAAAAATTATGTATACATATATTCATATTTATTATTATACATTTGTAGTTAAAGTTATATTATTCTTTAAATTCTATATATATAAGAGACTCGTTTAGACATGTGAGCCTAATCAAGCTCAACATGTGAACCTTGGGCTTGAGTGCACTAATTAAAGGATGCCAAATGAAGCTCAAGCATAGCCTCTAGCTCATTATGCTCGAATCAATTTTAGTTTTTAACAAGCCAAACTTGAGCAGGTCATGGGCAGCTAGGCTCTCTTACACCGTGTTGGATCTAGAAAGGTTGGTGCAACAAAACCAAATACTTAGACTATTTTAGTACAACAAATAAAGGACTTATGAAGCAAAGAGTGGAACTTCCGAAGACAAATGGAGTTCTTTCGAAAACAAGTGCAAGATCAACCTCCAAAGGAAAACTCCAACTTCTGAAGACAAATTCTCTGCTCTTCTAAAGCTTCAACACTTAGAATAAATGAAGACTACAACTTCCAAAGTATGAAGTCCCAAGGAAGCCTCGGAAGGAGTAGCTACTTCCGAAGTATAAGTGGCTTCGGAAGAAAAAGTTCTTCCAAAGCTAGTTAACCTTCGAAAGAATCTACTATGAACTAATGGACATAAGTATATTCTTTCTGATACTCTGCTGCAGACCTCTGATATACTACATGGCATTTTCTTTAAAACCCATGTAGTTGACCATACTTTATTCAACTGTTCACCTTTATCAGTTAGCATAGTTCCCAACTTTAGTTGGCGACAAAAGATAAGTCATGGACATGTCATGACTACCAAATCTTAGATAAGATATTATCTAAGATACCTTAACTATAACTTTGTAGTATTTGTTGTAGTTATAGGATTCTAGTTGGTATCAAAGTATATCCGGTTGTATGTAGCAGCATATATAGTTTATCTTTGTAACTCATGTAATATGTTTGTAAGAGTCTTGTAATACTTTAAGTTGAGAAATAATAAATACACGTATCTTGAAAAACTATTTTCTTATGTTTGCTTTGATTACTTAGTATATTATCATCAAATCTTAGAAGGATTCTGCTTCATCACACACCCGAGTGTTACTTAGTGAGTTTAAGAGAGAAATACTTGTGTTGAGAACAAAACCCGATCATGGTTGTTTTTATGACTATTATACCCAACTCCATCATGGTGGGGTTTGAGCATTGCCAGTCAGCTAAAGAACTGTTTGATGCCTTAACCAACATGTATGCAAACTTCAACGACTCAAAGAAAGATTCACTAAAGCAACAGCTTGAGAATTTTACTCACATTGCTAGAGAGACCTTGAGCCAGTAATACTTCAGGTACATGGATCTTATCTCCTCCCTTCATACTATGGGAGTAACTCCTGGATTGAGAGATCTCTTAAGGAAATTAATGAGTGCACTCCCTAGGGAGTGAACATTCTACTATGATCAAAAGGATAGTAAATCTGAACTTCCTCACCATGACTGAACTATACGGCATTCTAGATGGATACTTTGTAGATATGGAGAACAAGAGTGGCCGCCAAGTGAGCAGATCTTCAAGCCTTCCTACTAGCAACGCACTTATGGTTGCTGAAGGCTCAAGACCCCCACAACCTTAGTAGTACCTGACAC
>BJCM01211016.1:0-16347 GCA_018326385.1 Flaveria bidentis
ACCCACACCCCCACACCCATTCCCCGACTCTGTTTTTTTCGTCATAGTGTTAACTTCTAGCCCGGTACTGTAATTTTTTTTCCCGATAGTGTTCACGTTTCGCTACTGTATATATAATCCTTTAAAAGTCATTAGAAAGTTGGTCGACAACTATTTAGTTTTCTATTTTAACAGTTTAACTTTAACGATTATACCATACATTTTAAAAATTTAAGTTATTTAAACTCTTGTAATCCTATAAAATTAGTTTTTTGTCCTCCTCATGTTTATCATATACAATATAGATAAAGTAAATGTTAAAAACAAAAAATAATAGGCTTTGATCGGCTATACCTGTACTTTACACCTCACTTCACAAAATCTGTAACGAAATGCTATTAGAAATTTAGAATGCATAAAATATAACCGATTTGAACAAAAAAAAAACAATAAGGAAACAAAAAGTACCTCTTACAATTGGGCTTTATTACCAACAACAACCTTGACAGATCGGGCTAATACTAATATGGGCTTATATATTAGTATTGGGCAAATTCAACTTATAGGCCCAATAATGGACACACAACCCTCCGGTCCATCCCTCATGTACAATCGTATATCAATATATATGTAAATGTAAATTATAAACCATGTGTTGATGGACCCAAAATTTTTTCTTTTAATAGAGTCGGAAATTTTTTATGGTCGATTGTATATTATTTAACACGATCCTTATATGTTCAAAGTCAGTTTAGGTGACATAATAAAAATAAATGTCAAATTAAATGTTAAATAAACATCAAAAGTATGTAAATCGTCATTAGAAACGCATAATAAAAATATAATATCTCTAAAATTGCTCTTTGCTGACTTTATTTTCTTAAACTAGCATTTACATGAGACATAAAAAAACATTACTAAAACAATTATTCTTTATTATAACAATTACAACAGGGTCGTAACCACGAATAGAGCAGTGGTACCGTCTTCTACTCGGAGTAAAAAATTGTAAATTAAGATTCCTTCTTGAGTCAGTGTCAAAAATCTTAAGTTAATGTTTGTTTGGAGTCGGTGTAAAATATCTTAAGTTAATTTTTGCAGGAGTCGGTGACAAAAATCTTTTGAGGGTTGGCGAAAAAAATTCATGAGGGTCGGTGTCAAAATCTATCGAGGGCGAGCGGGATTAAATCATATATATACACCAAAGACCTAAAAATTTCATGGGGTGTGGGTGACCCCATCCGCACCACCTAGGTCCGCCAATGTGTGTCACGTGGTAAAGCTGTTAATGATATACCATGAGTTTAAAGCATTTAGAGCGTAGTATTGATGATTTTAATAGTGGGACACATGTAGAAACAAGTAAAATGATATTTTAGCTTTAGAGACTATTTCTCCCGACTTTTGTTTGCAAGGTAAATATTTTACGTTACGTTGTATCTTTTAAATTTGCAGGTCTGAAAATCTCAACTCCTTAGTCTAAATCTATTTTCTTGCTTTTGACTCTTATTTATTTATCAATGTCCTAATTGCGATTGTAGCACTTCCCATTGTTATCGTTTTTCATGTTATATCAGTTTGTGTTTTGACAAATGAGATTTTTTTTAACGGAATGCGTTTACTTTCATGGATAACACTACTACATTGATTTAATTTGTGTTGTTTCACGAGTTAACGGGAACTAGAGTATATTTGAATGCATTAGTTTTGACCTTCTGCTATAAGCCAAATGTAGCTAATCAATGTACTCAACTTTAACTTGCGTAAGTTGACCATTTAGTAGATGTTAGCTTGTATTTTACAGACAATGTTGTTATTATTGGTTTTGCAGAGAATATGAGGCTGTTTGTCAGCATCTTAATGAGTCTTTTAATGATTCAGATGTCAGAATGGTTCAGCACTTAATAGTTCAGACTGTTTGTTTCGCGAACAAATGTCTGAATGATTCAGATATTTGTCTCTGAATGGTTAAGCATTATATTAGTGCTAAATAGTTAATAAGACTAATGTTGAATGGTTAAGACATCTTGTCTGAATTGGTTAGACATTTGCATTTGAATTGTTAAACGATATACTAGCTCTTAATGAGTCAGACCTCTTAATGGTTCAATACTTAATGGTTCAGACATCTTAATAGTTCAGCATTTAATTATTCAGAACTTGCCAAACAACCCCTAAATGGCCTTACTTGGTTGCTAAAGATTGTTTTAACTCGAAATTTTGTTTGACTATACATTTGTTTACGTTATTGATGTTTATACCTGTTTCTGTCAGATTTAGATCTTTTAAATTCATCTCATTTTGTGGTTCATGTTTGGATTTTAAATTTGGTTAAGTTATGCCCTCCGGTGAACAAACCACGACTAACGCCATGGTCCACCTAGCGGGCTATCCACACGTGGAGCGCCATGTTTAGGTGGTGTGATTCACGCTTGTGCTTCAAGGTTCAAGCTACTTCACACGGGTGGTTGTGGCCATGGAAATCTTTCATATCTCTCTCTTAGTCAATGCTTTTAAAACCAGACTGGACAATGAACCACACGTCTTACAGGTCCGATAGTCGGACCGTATATAAGAACCCTATAAAATTATAAGTATTTTTTATAAATATATGTAAAAATTACAATATAAATAAAAATATATATAAAAAAACCGGTTCAACCGGTCCGACTACTAGTTCAACAGGTCCGACCACCGGTTCAACCGGTCCAGTTCCCGGTCCGACTGCCGGTTCGTCCGGTTCAACCGGTCCGACCACTGGTTCAACACTAAAACGGTTTAAACACCGAACCGGACCGGATCGGAGTACGATTCCCGCTCCAACCGGTCGGACCTGCCTGTCCTGTCCGGTTTTCAAAACCATGCTCTTAGTTACATATTTATATAATATAAAAATTGGAGTGAATAGTGGTGGGTGTGAAAGCTATTTTTAGAGCAAAGCAGGTCGAATGTGAAAAATAATATGTTGTTCATGTGACACTGAGTAAAATATGAATTGCAATGAATACGTCCATCGTCTTAGGGGACGAGTTGAAGTTTAGCCTTATTTTACAATCCACAAGTTTTTCTAGTGCTTATTTAGATGTATTTCACTATTTTATTATTGTACCTCTACTACTAATAATCTTCTTGAAAAGAATGTTATTTGGTCTTCTTCACCATCGAAAGAAGTTATCTAAATTCATTTGCTCTCTCGTGAACGTCGTACTACTTTCACACGAGTTTAATCCCGAAATGGCGATGCTCAAGTCTGGTTTGCTCCAAATTCCAATGGCCGCAAATTAAATTCAATTCGTTCATTATTTTTCGCTTTGAATAATGTTTGTGTAATATGGTGTTTTCAGGTCATTACTTGTTTTTTTGGTAATTCATGTCTCGTGTATTTTATATCTTCTTCCATTCCTCCTGGTTTTCTTATACTAAAATTTTCGCTATTAAGAAAATACAGTAAAAAAGGTTTTAACATAAAATCATAAAACTATAAAAGTAAGAATTAGAAACTAGAATTTAGGTTATAAAATAATAATTCCTACACGTATAGGAAATGCCACCGACATGGTGGATTGTAGTTTATCACAATATTTATTTCTATTGAATTGGAATAACGTGTCATTTATCATAATATTAAAATATGATATTAAAATATGATGACTTGATGATCGATGACATATTTAATGATTTTTGTTTTTGGTTGGATTTCATTGAAAAAATGTTCAGCTTCTTATATGTAGTTAGTTATGTTGTAGTCATCGTTTAGTTCATTTAATGCAAAAAGCCAAAAACCGATGAAAGGTGGCATGAAACAAAAGAGGTTGCGTGGGATACATTTTTAATATAAGATCTCAAACGCTATATGTTGTTTCACGAAATTATAAAAATGACATAAAATTACATTCTAACTAATGGTTTTAACACGTATGCATGTGATCATCAGCATTGATGATTAGAATTTGAAAACACTAAAGCAATACAATAAGTGTATGAAGAAAAAATAACTTAAGAATATCGATAACCAAAATAAAGAGGAGTTATAACGCTTCATTTGTTATCATTTTGGCTGAAGAAAATAACACATGTTCTTTTAAGGCACTTAATTAATTGTCATGCTAAAAACATTAACAAGAAAACTAATGAAACATGTAGAGAACTTTGACAATATATGTATGGTTTTGTCACGATTGAAGTACCCTATTCGAGGCTTATCACGTTATATCTTTAAGATGAAAGACGTTTGAATTTATAAGTTGTCAAAGTACTAATTATCATTACTTTAATCTTGTATATAAAATTCTAAACCTTTTACTACTTGGCCTTCGGGTATATGACACGTCTTAAAAATTATTGATTTGATATTATGTTTACTCCGCTTTAATGTTACATAATAAATCATTTCAATTAGCTTGTATTTGTATTCTTGTTTTTACACAGACTTATTGTCACATGTTCGTTGTATCATCTAATTGGTGTTGATTAATATGTATTATTCATTATTATTGAATTGCATGTCATAATAATGTTACTAAAATTGCTATTAATATTATTACAGAAAATTATATTTTTATTGTTAATACATATTTGTGTTTGAAACATAATGATATTTTCCAACTTTCTAATCTGCATGAGCATCTTATAGTTAAATTGTTATGTTATTTTTACATTTTGAATCCACGACTCCTATTGTTGATATTGCTCACTGTGCAGTAGGCTTGAGCTTATTTCTTGTCCGTTAATCTATCATGGCTATCAGAGTAGTCATTTAAGTATAGTAGAAAGTTTAAAAAGATTATAATTCATCAACGGAATATTTATTTATACTCATTCAGTGGTATGTATTGTATCAATTTGAGATTTTGTTTGGCAATCGGCTTTGAAAATATTTTACATAAACCCACTCTTAACATGTTGATGCAATTTTTTAAGGCACGGTTTAAATAAAAAATTACATTGAAATATAGATAAAATAAACAGGTTGTAAAGATAAATTTGAATTCATATACGTAGAAACTTTTTTATAATGCATCGTATTTAAAGTTGTAAGAAGAAATCAGAAAATAACTACAAAAACAAAATGTTGAATAAGTTTTAATACCTTATACGTCTATGCTTTGATAAATTTTACATTACTACACATAACTTGTTGCAAGACCGGTGAAGGGGGTTGATTACAACACAACAACACAAAGAGAAGATTAACTAAAACTTAATCAAACATTAACTGGATAACCACAATAAAATACTAAGAACACAAGTAATGTAAGAGACAGAACACAAGTAATGTAAGAGACAGAACACAAGTATATGGTTTTCAAGAATGCATTATATTGTTTTCTTTATGTTCTATTACAAGTGTTACAAAGCATAATAGAAAGATACAAGAACATTTGATACGTATACTACATCCTACAGCTGGCTATACTTTGAAAGCCAGCTGTATACAATTGACTAGACACAAACAAAATCAATTGTAGAGTCAAAAGACAGATTGCCTTTTGACTAGTGACTATGACATGACATAGTTCACATCCTTATCTATTACAAAAAGGATAAAATACATGAAGTAGAAATTTACAGACTGAAGACCTCAATGTATAGTTACCAAAAGCATGGACCTTTTCATCAACTCATGTAAGTTGGTGACCTTACAGAGATTCAGCAGAAAGGTGTCCAGCTTTATGGAAAAGTACATCAGATAAAGCATGTGTCAAAAGTATTCGGAAGAAATCTGTCTTCATGAGTTGAAGCTTCGGAAGACTTTGTCTCTAAGGATTCGGAAGGCTTCATATTTAGCTTCGGAAGATTTCATACTTAGAATATTTCTGTTGCATGTGTGAATCTTTCTAAGCATTCTTCTTCATAGTACTTGTGCAGCATGCAGGATAGACTTTGAATGTTTAGCTTGTATCAACCTCTTCATTAATCTCTACACTTGTTTTAAAAAATTTTTTACATCAAAACGAAAATAAATACAAGAATGTTACAATAGTATATTAAGGATTTTATAAACATTATATTTCAAAATTTTAATGGCAAAAACAATAAAAAAATGTGAGCTGCCAAGTGTCAAAGTTGGCTGTAAACAAAAAGGGGAAAAGAATAAAGAAAAAAAAATAAGTCTAATTAAAATTTAAAGTGACATATAGTAAGTTATCAGATTTTTTTTATATATGAGGTTAAATTTAAAAATATATTGATTTAGTGGGTAAACATATATAAAAGATGACTTCAGGAGTACCCGCCGGTCATACCGGCGAGTTCTCCCTTCTTAATTTTCGTGCCCTGTCAATATTTCATAACATTTGTTATTTTTCTCAAAACCAAAAAAAAATAAACTTGGTTTGAAGAGGTTTTTGGTTTGAGTTGTTTGAGGATGAATGTTTTTTAAGTGAAAACAGTATGAATTTTTTATGTTGGTTTGAAAAGGTTTTTGGTTTTTGGTTTTTGGTTTTTGATTTGAGGGGTTTTTTAGAGGATTCATGATTTTATGAAAAAATGAGATGGTTCAAGGGTTTATATTAAACATCTAACATTCGACCAACCCTAATAAGAAAGAACCCGCCGGCCTCATTGGCGGTTCACTCTTTTCAAGAGCCGGGCCAGAACTCGCCGCTCTCAAATGGTTTGTCCTAAAAGGGTAAAAGCATTTGTACTTATTGATGTAATGTGATAGACACCGACTATGCATATTATAGTTCATAGAATGCTCGTATGTATCATGAGACTAGATTACTGATCTGACTAGTTCATGGGGGCAACAAGTTAGCTGTGTCATGCAGTAGTTCTATTCAACAGATCGTACCATTGTTTCAGTATAGTCATTCATACTACTTTTTACTTTACCATATTGAGTCATATTGTTAGACCATCCGTAATGCCTCCATGGCGGAGGGTGTGAGAGCGCCACTTAGGGCCTTGAGGGGTTGGAACACGACGCTCCGATGCTCCATGGGCGGTATTGTTAGCAATTTGACAGGAGTTGCTCTCTTTTTAGTTATTCAAACATGCAAGTGTAGTTTACTGCTATCAATCACACCTGTTTACATTACCATTGGTCAGTGGTCACACTTACCGGTCCATCACATATTGTTATTAAGTATGACCACACCCAATTTCTAGTTAACAATTACAGGAACTAACTTTTTTTATGACACTTGCTAGACCATTAGACCATTACAGATTCATGTTATACGTCCCGTTCAAGATTGCTTAGCCGACTAGTTGTAGGTGGATACCCGCCATCAGATTACAGATATCATGTATTAAATGAAAATTAGCATAGCCATTAATATTTTGGGACATTTCGTACAACCATTCAGCCCCCTCGTGTCACGTTCTCATCTTACAAGGGACCGCAAAAGCCACCACAACACCTACCCCATGTTACAACTAACCACACAACTTATTGCATCATTACTCGTTCAGAAATACCTTGAGAATATTCCCGAAAATCGTTAGTATATCCCAGTTTAATATACCAAACTAAACAACTACACAACATAAAAACAAAAAAAAATTAAATAATTTTCGTCAGAACTTCAAAAAAATCAAAACTTAGAAAACCAAAAAATTCTTGTCTGCATTTCGGTCATATGACTCATATTCTTTCCCCGTGACGTCACCGATGACGTCATCGTCCACTTTAAACACTTCCCGAACAAAACCTTCTACATCAATCTTCTTATTTACATCTACACCCTCCTCATCCAACGGCCCAGGTATAAACGGTGGCCTCGAGATCTGCAAGATCTTCTCCCAGTCAACGCCTTTGAAGAAATCGTGGCCCTTGATTTCCGCCACCGATATTCTCTGTTTGGGATCCTTCTCCAGCAATCTTCTGATCAAATCCCTCAACGCCGTCGCTTCTCCGACGAGCTCCGGCGACTTGGACAGAATCCGGTAAAACGTCTCCTTACGATTTGTCCCCCGAAACGGCGTCGTACCGTACAGCATTTCGTGCAAAACGACGCCGAAGCACCACCAGTCCACCGCGAAGTCGTGGCCGTTGCCTTGAATCATCTCTGGTGCCACGTACTCCTCCGTTCCGACGAACGAGTTTGATTTTGTTAGTGAGTTGGAGCCGTGACTCGGCTCCGAGTTGACGGACTCGGCCGGGTGAACTGAGTCGTGTGCGGTGATAGCAGGGTGGCAGTAGCAGCATGTGTAGAGGTTTGAGAATCGTTTATTGTTCTTCTTTGGTGATGATGATGGTGATGGTGACGGTGACGGCGACGGAGGTTTTGGTGAGAGTTTTGTTGAGAGATCGAAATCGACGAGCATTAGGTGTCCGTTTTCCTGAACCATTACGTTTTCGGGCTTTAGATCTCTGTAAACGATCCCTAATTGATGAAGATACTCCAATGCGAGTACCAATTCAGCCGCGTAAAACCTGAAATCGATGAACGGAATCGTGTTAATTAGCTTCTTCAACGAACAAAATGTAATGATTTATCGGTAATGTTATACAGAATCATGTTAATTAGCTTCTTCAATGATCAAAATGTAACGATTTCCAGCTAATGTTACACAAAATCGTGTGAATTAACTTCTTCAATGATAAAAAATGTAATGATTTCTCGGTGATGTTCTTCAGAATCGTTTCAATCGGAGCCCTAATATTACCTGATAAAGTCATCGGAAAACATTTTCTCCGTCTGTTTCTTCCGGAGGTGATTAAGATCTCTTCCCGGACAATAATCAATGGCGTAACCAACAACATTCTCCGTCGACAAAACGCCTCGAAGCTTCGGTAGCAACGGATGTTGAAACCGTCGCAAAACCTCCTGCTCAAACAACACTCTCTTGTACTCGCTACCATCACTGTCATTGTTCTTCGCCTTCTTCTTAATCGAAGCTCTCGAAATCACCTTCAAAGCAAGCAATTCTCCATCATAAGCTTCATTTTGCACCAAGAACACCACTCCTTTAGCTCCTCGCCCTAACGGCGATAAAACCTTCAGTTTGTTGATGTCTAACGATGGAATTTGATCGTTAATTTGATCATCAATCATGATGATTTGAAGTTCGTTGTTGTGTGAGTCGATTTTGGTTGAATTTGATGAATTGGGAATTGTTATGGGGTTCGGGGGGTTTATATACGTGGCTGATGAGTGGTGAAGAGGAAAAATTCTTGGGGAAGGGGTTTTTAGTTTTTAGTTTTTTTTATTATTTATTTGCTTCTAGAATATATTCAAAGTTGGTGTTCAATTTTGAAGTTTCAACGTTTTACATGATGGTTAAGAAAAAAAAATATTCAAAGTTTTACGTAAAAAGACCGCGTATTAAACTATTAATGCAATTACCAAACTTTTTTTGAATGATAATTTTTTAACACATATTTCAAACCAACTTATACTTAAGAGGGAAGAAATCTCATTTTTCATCGTTGGTTTTCTCTTATGTTTATGGGTGAGTTAGTTATAAAATGTTAAAATTAATATGAATTGTTGATATTTTGTATTAGAAAAATTATTCGGTTTTTAAGGTAGTGTCAAACATGGGTTTAAGAAAAAACTTAAAAGAATCTTGAGTATGCATTATTTTTTGTAAAAGGCAGATGTTACTTAATACAATTGTATGTAAAGTTAAGGATATCGATATACATAGTTATGTGCAGTTATAACACTTCGTTGTTATCATATCCGAATATATTCAAATTCAATTTGTATTTGGATTTGGGTACATCCAAATTAAACTGAATAAGACCAAATAATAATATACTGCTAATTTGAGGTTTATGTTTTTCTTAAATTTTAGTTCCTAACATCTTATTAGTTAAATTAGTTAAATCATAAATAATAGAATATACAAACCAAATTCAATTAAGATATGAAGAACTTGACAAGGTTGTAGTTATCAAGTACCTTAAAGTTTAGATTAAAAACTTTAAGAACTATGTTAGTTTAGTTAGTTGGTATAAAAACTCTAATTACCTAGAAACTACCTTAACTACTTTTTATAGGTTCTTCTCTGTCTACAATGACTTCTGTAGGGCTATTGATTAAAGTAGTTACAAGTTGGTTTATGCCTTTCTTTTTGCCTTCTAGTTACGATATATATTTGGAAATCTTCCCCTTTAACCTTTTCGATGATGTTACAAGTAAAACGTTCAACTCATACAAGTCATTTTTCATAACTAGCTCATAGATTGGTGTTTCATATGGACCATATCACATAATGGAACTTGGTGATAAGCCATAAACTCTTTCAAGTTGGAACTTCTAATGTACTTTATTTTGACACCTTACTTCAATCACTTGGTGTTTTCATTTTCTTTTTTACATCTCAAAACTATATTTTTAATACTATTGCGAATCATGTAACATGCTTCTGAAGCAAATTCTAAATTACGACATTTTGGTTTAAAACCCCAATAACTAAGGTGGAAAATTTTTAGGTTTGTCCTCACCAATGAATCCATTTTATCTATGGATATGTAAACATTCAAGAAAGGTGTAATTATTTCAACAATGATACGTCAATCATTTCAGTTTGTAACATGAACCCTTGATTAAACAGAACCCGATTATCTGTGTTTTACATTTAGTCTTATGTGGCCTTAAATAATTTAATCTTACTTCATTGTTAAGGATAAATATATTTAAGTATATTACTTTGATGTAGTTTAAAGATTACAATTAACAATAGCATTCATAATTTAATTTTACATATCTTATTGTAAATTATATTAAACTAGTATTAAACCCTTACGTCGTAAGGCTGGCACACCATAGCTAGTGATTACCAACATATAAAAACTTGAAACAAAAAAGGAATAAAAAAAGAATAAAATAATACCAAATAAAAAATAGACGTAAAAGCGTTGAACCACGCATGCAAAACGTAAAACATATAAAACAATAAGTCATTATGACTAGCGCGTTGCTACGATAATTAAACGGAAACAAAATAATCATAAAAATATTGAACAACACACGCACGTTGTGGCGTGTTAGCTTTCAAAATTTAAGCCGAAATGTAAGATGAAAAAAGTTTTAAAATATGGAAAGTATAAGTGATGAAAGTTGAAAGTAAAAAATATTAGAGGTAAATCGTAAAAAATATAAAAATATTGGATTAAAATGAAAATATTAAAAACTTAAAAAATATGAATATAGCCACTATAACACATGATACAACTCACAATACATATAAAATTAATAAATAATATTATATATAATGATGTTACAAAAGTTGATTTTAAAGTCTCACTCTTGAAACTTGAAAGACAAAATAGTCATGCCCAAACCGGGTTTTGGGCCGGATCCAGAATCGGGTTCAAACCGGGTTCGGTCTAGTCGGGTTTTTTTGTACCCGGGTATTGGTGAACCCGGGTCGGGCTCACTTGCGGGAAAACCCTATCCGCCATACCCGGGTCGAGTCGGGTCCGGAACCGGGTCCAATACCAGGTTTACTTTGTTTTTTCTATTTTTCTTTTTTTTTATGTCCAATACCGGGTTCAATATCGGGTCCAATACCGGGTTCACTTCGGTTTTAGACCGGGTAGGGTCGGGTTGGGTTCGGGTAAGGTCGGGTTTAAGAAATTCAAAAAAATCCAAACCGGGTTGAAACCGCCGGTTTATTCCGGGTACGAACCGGGTTGTACCCAGACCTAGGTCCGGGTCGGGTCCGTACCCGGTTTTTTGTGCAAGTCTAAGACAAAATATTGATGATGTGGGCTGGGAATTACTAAAGCAGCGCATTAGAATAAGAAAAATCCACAATAAATAGGAAGTTGGCAGCCCAATAAAACGAACGTAAAAAACGAAAGCAAGGGGACCGCATAGTTGGTGGACAAAATTACTAGAGAGCAGCCCATAACACATGTAACATTATATAGCTAGATGGTTATCAAATAAATATATTTAATAAAAAGTAAATAATTTGTTTATATGTTAAAAAGGTACAATATGATAATGGGTAAAAACATACAATAATATATATATATATATATATATGTCCTAAATGACCATATTAGGCCTTTAATTGTCTTGATAACTTTGACTATAGCATAATAGGATATGTTAGAGCACTCATAGTAGAATCTTTAAAAATATGTGAGTGTGTTTGATATATTATATAAAATAGTTTTTGTGGTTGTGAGTGAAGGAGAGATAAAAAGTTATTGTTGATTGGTATATTTGAATAAACATTGTTCAATCCATATAAATCCTTTAGTATTTTTTAAAGTTGTGAGTTAAAGAGAAAGAAAAAAGTAATGATAAGTGTATAAAAAGTATTATTTAATTGAAAATTAGAAAAAAATATAATAATTTTTAGTATAATTATATAGATAAAAATAATGAATCAATTGTGAATGCTCTTAGGTAACGTAAATGAGTTGATAATAGATCATGCGTGTATTAAGGGGTTCATTGAGAGTTATCGTGATTATTAATACCCCATTGTTGCTTCCTCCACTGCCACTATCGTTGTCGCTTGCACCGACACCTTCTGGTTCACTACCACCAGCCACGCTACCATGACACCAACATCATGTCGCCACCTCCATTGCGATGCCACATCACCACCTGCCAGTCACTAGTTACCATAAAAAATATAGTTGAATGAGCATTTTGATAATTTTTTTCTTAAACGACTTATTTCAACTCAATATGATTGTATTCAAAACTCGTTTTGACCTGAACAAAACTGATATGTATTAACATGATACGTCTTGACTTAAACCATTTAACCTAACCCGTTGTCTTTTTAGGCTTAGCTAGATGAATTCGTACGCGTTTGCTTCATACACTCCTGGAAAAGAAACCATGTTATTTTTCGTATGCACCTTGACTATTTCCTCTTTCAATGTTAAACTTGTTTAACAATCAAATGACCAAAATCCAACTATTTATTTTCGTAGTAATATAGTAACATGTGAAGCTATGCATAGGGTTTCCTGTTATTATAATAAATGGTATCACCAACATGTCTTTGACTTTATGGTTCAACCAAATAGTCATGTGTTCAAGTTTCAAGGAGAGGAGTGTAATATACATATGCTTGTTTGATGTTAAATAATAGATAGATCATCCTATTTTCAAATAAATCATATTAACACTAGATCTAAGTCATCTAACAATTTATAGTTATTGAATTGGATTAGTTGGATCATAAGAAAATGATGTAGGAAGTAGAGTACCATGCATTAATATGGTGTCTAGAAACGTTTATGTGCACTAAATCACAAATGGTTTTGGATTAATTACACATCTATTTTTAGTATAATTGTTTTTTAAAATAAATAGTATTTCATTGTTAGCCATGTCCTCTCATCGTCACCAATCCCTCCTTCCCCTTTGTCACTATTGTCTAACGTCACTTTCATTCCTCCTCTTTTAAAAACTGACAACCGAAGAACAAAATAACAAATCACACCGAAAGTTAAAAACGATTCAAACCATGTAAAAAGAATCCAAAAAGCTTTTACACCACACAATCTAATCCTTTGTCATCATACACCATCGGCTCGATAGGGTTATTAAGGACATATTGGGCTTGGGACCCCATTTCTTAAAAATTATATATATTAGGCTTGTACTGCATCGGTTACTTGCTGTTGCACACGTAATGAATCGGGAGTCTCACAATTGATGACGAGTCAGTTACTGAAGAGTCCCTCATCCATGCATTATGTCTACTCCAGTTCTCCTCTAAATATTCCAATTTTGCCTTTGAATTCTATTTTTGATAGAAAATAAGTTGCTTGATTGTTCTTTTATTAGTCTACTCTGATGCTTGAGAGTTTGATTTAGTTGTTAAGTGATTAAGATAATTTTAAATATGTTGTTTGCGCCTTTGATTTATTGTCTTTGGTTGCTTTAGGCATAAGATATTCACACAAAAAAATTAACTATTGTCGTTCTCAAGCCCAAATAAAAAGAAAGGGGTTTTTATAAAAAAAATAAACGAAACCTATTTTTTTTACTTGAATTGGAGCCCAACAAATGTTGAGTCAGCCCTGAATTCATACGTGGTGATAATTTAATCTACAATCATCCTTAAATTAAGTTATTATAATTATGGTTAATTTCAACTTTCGTTGGTACAATGAATGTTATTATAAATGTGATCATATATTAATTAATTTCATGATAAGTTTATATCGATTTTACAAGAAAATGAAAAGGAGAATCATAGAAGAGGATGTCACCTTTTAAAAGGTGAAAGGGACAATTAAGCCTATAACGACCCTCCAAGTAGCCAATGGTCTTTGTGGGTTCCACCACCTCTCTCTTTCCTCCAAGAGCCATAACGGGAAAAGCGTTTGTAGGTTTGTAACGTACAACCGAAGGCATAAGGCATGAACCTTGTGGTCACTTTTCATTTTTAGTAATGTTTTGTATTTTTATTGTTTTCCTTATATGTATAATAATACATTTTATTCTATTTGTTGTCACTAAGTATTAGTTGTATTAAACGGATCATGTTTTAAATTGATGGGTTAAGCCCGTATATGACATGAATCTAAAAAATCATATTAAACAAATGAATTTGAACGCGACATTTATATTTAAGGTGGATAAAACAAGACTTGTTTAACATGAAGTAAAAATTTGGTTATATATGATTATTATGTTATGCCACCCTTGCTGTAAATCTCTAAAACTCTAAATGTGTGTATATCAAAACAATACCTTGTTGTCATGTTTTAACTTTTTCTTAAACAGCCTAAATATTATATAAAGAGCAAAACTAGCAAGGAGCTAGATTAAAAATTATAAAAAAAAAATTAAAACAAAAGGTTACACCAAGAATGCCAATTCAGAAGATTACTTTTGCTTATATGCTTCACCTAAAGGTAAGATACCGTCATATTTTAACTATAATTAGGAGAAAAAAACTAACTTTCGTGACCAAAATTGGAAAACTACAAAGGATATTTGGGAATATATTTTGTTTGGTTTGCGTGCAAATCTACAACTCACGTCCTTTATGATTTCCTTTTGATTTTTTGTCTTAAAAGTAGAAGATAATATATTTAATGTAAGTTTAATAAAATATTAGGCACTTTAATGATTGTTAATTCAAGTTCAAGGAAAAGATAATGCAAAATTTGTACTTCCCTACTTTAAGTTTTTTTAAACTATTTAGTTTAAAAAAATATAGATTAAAAGACTAAAATGTTTTCATATCACTGCATATAATCATATTTAACTGAGAGATTAAACATATATTCAATCAGAGGACCTAGTGCTTAGAATATATACAGTTCAATGTACGTGTTACATACTTATTAAAGCTAAATTACATGACTTTTAAGTTAACAATATAAAAGAAAAAAGAGTAAATTACGTTTTTAGTCCCTATGGTTTGACGAAAATTACTATTTCAGTCCAATTATTTATTTATTACAGTGACAGTCCAATAGTTTCAACCGTAGTTTCAATGTCACCCAAGGTACTAACGTCGTTAGAAAATCTCTGTTAAATTCAAGTGAATTTACCATATTACCCAAAAGATTAAATACAAAATAACAAAATATATAAACAAACAAATCAAAGGCACCCTACTACTCTCTCTCTCAAAATAAAAGATAGGGTTTCTTTACCACCATGGCACCACCACACCTTCCACGTCGGCGACTGAAAGCCACCGCAACTTCATCGCCAGCCACCAAGCATCACCGTAGTTTCTTTCCCGGCCACCGAACACCACCGTAGCTTCATCGTTCGGGCATCGAACACCACCACAAACATCACCGCAGCTTTATCGTCGGCCATCGAACGCCACCGCAGCTTCATCGTCGGCCACCGGACGCTACAGCAGCTTCATCAACGGCCACCAAACGCCACCTGCAACTTCATCGCCGGCCACCGAACGCCGTACGCCACCGCAACTTCATAATCGGCCATCCAATGCCGGCCATCGAACGCCACCACATATTCACCGTCGGCCACCACCAAACACCTTCACATCTTCGTCGCTAGCCACCAAACACCTTGAACAGATCTGAATCACTCAAAATCGCTAGTGAAGAAGAATACTTTCGAATTTTAAGTAGATGGAATAAGATATGGTGGCCTGAGATAACCCAGGTGACGATTGCACGGGCGGAGATCTTGCTAGATTACCTTTTCGATTTCACAGGTGAAATGATGCTCCATTTTCAGGGGAACAAAAGGGGGCAGGGACAATTGATGCATGTACTAATAGATGATGGTGGTGGTGGTTGAAGTCGGTGATGAACGATGATGGTGGTTGTTTCAGTGGTGGATGGTGATGGTTGTTGAAGTTAACTTATAAGAGGAGGGCCTGATTAGTTCCATATTAGATCTAACAACACCTGGTTCTATTTTGAAACCCCAAATTATACAACTAAACCATTTTTGAAACTTGTGTTTGGTTTCTAAAATCGATGATAGAAAGGGG
>BJCM01211018.1:0-16347 GCA_018326385.1 Flaveria bidentis
CTTGTAAAACCCTAAAATCCAACCGACCCCCCACTACCAACTTCCACCACCATATACCTACTATCACTATCATCGCCATCTAGCCACCATGTACCACCAACTACCACCAACTCCCTGATTGAGATCGGAATCTAGCCTCCTACCACCTTAAATTGGGGTTTTTAAAGTTTTTTGGGTTAATAGTGGAAGAGGAATGAAGAATTGGTGAGATGATTACGATGATGAGATGATGGAGGTGGAGATGATGATGATGACGACGATGATATTACGATGGTGGTGATTATGCAACAATGGTGATGATGCAATGATGGTGATGCTATGATGGGGGTGATTATAGTGATGATGGGTAGATGGTGGTTATTATGGTGCTCGTGGGTGTTCGGTGGTGGGCTTGTGGCATGTGGGTAGGAAGGTTGGGTGGTGGGCTTGGTGGTTAAGCGCGACAATGATAGATGATGGTGATGGTGGGTAGATGGTAGTGATGTTGGGTAGATGGTGGTGACGGTCGGTATATATAATTACACTAATGGTCCCAGAACAAAAGAAATATACAGAATTACAAAAATAGTCTCTCCAAGAGCATTTTAGTCAATTTCTTCTATGTTAACAGAAAAACTAACATTTGTTAATCTTAATAATTTAACTCGTTGCAAAATTTGAAACACAATATCTCAAACTGTTACAAAAAACCCTTACTATTCAAACCTGTTATTTTTTATAAATCACAAGGACCATTTATGTAATTATCTCTAAACATCATTTATGTAAATTAACTCTAAACATTGAATATGATTCTTAACAAATTGTTCAAGCAATTATAAAACTCCACGAGTCCAAATCTCGTTGCGTTCCCGAGTATAGTTAAGGAGAGAAGAGAAAGAAATTCATTTTTTATTCTTTTCTTTCTTTCTCTTCTAATCTTTTTATTTTTTTTCAATTTGAAATAGTTGATTTTATCCTATAATTTCGCTAGTAGTTAATTCGGAAACACTACTTTATTACTTTCATCTCATTTCTTTCTAATAAAACACTCTGAAACACAACTATTTTTCTTATTTACTTCTGTTTCTCTTCTCTTCTATTTTTAAATAAATTTGAGAAAATAATGTATTAAGAGAAGAAAACCATAGAATCTTGTCTCCACGCCATGTCAGCGAGGAAACTCTATAATTCCTTGTCATTAATTTTCTAAAAACAAACAAAATTTAAAATGAATCTCGCCCTCATGATAAAGAATCTTTAGTAAATCTTGACAAAATTAAAATAAAAAAAATCTTATTGCTTCTAAAATCTTGCATTGTTAACAATAAAATTGATTTTTAACGTTTTAATACCTGTAAATCTATAACTTATAATAAAAAAAAGTTTTTGAAGCCACGAGTCATCATTCTAACACATGATATGGCACGTCTCTCTCATAATAAATGTGAAAATCATAACAACAATCAATTTAATTTTTCTTTATTACTAAATATGTTTAACAAATATATCTATATTTGTGTTTCTTGCCTTTCTCATATCAAATGATAATTATTTTAAACAACTAAATTAAACTATCAAAAATATAAAATATAAATTATTTTTGTTTTAACAATTTATTAATACATACAAAATTATATGATTTCAACTATATTTTATCTTTAAAGATAACGTAATAATTTTCAATTTCATTATTTGTTATATTTTTCAAATATTAATTATATTTTTATTTTATCAAAAACTTATAACATCTAAAAATAAGATATTTATAAAACTTATAACATGGCTCTAACCTAGTTTTAAATATAAGATTAATACAACCCATTATGATACAATGAATCTCCTAGTTATAATAGGGTTTTTTGAAAGGAAATTATCACCGAATAACCAACTGATCAAATGAAACTGTCAAAATAAACATTCAAAAATAAAAAATATAAAAAATATAAATCAATCAGGATCTAACACGTGGCAATCCCTCGCTACGCAAGCGAGAAAAAGTCATAATTCCTTGCCAAATTGGGCGAGGAAAGCCTATAATTTCTCGCCGACGTGGCACATTTTCATGTGGTTCTCGCTGAAGTGACTAATTTCTCGTTGATTGGGCGATGAATCATGGGTTTTCCCCTCCCATAATTACCAAAATGTCATTCAGCTCAGAATTTATAAATTATTTAAAATACAAAATTTTTTAAAAAGTATTTACCAAAAATTAAAAAAATCGATAGTCTTATTATTTTTAATCATATATTGGTTTTCTCCTTTATATTAGAAACTTTTCCTTAATTAGTGAATATTTTTTTGAAGTTTACTCTTCTTTTGTTATTACAAAAGCGAGATATTTTTTTTTCATAACTAGGCAAGATTTTAGTTTTGATTTTGATTTTGATTTATAAATATTACTGCTTTGTTATTTATAGATTCAAATGTTGTTAATATATATTTTTAAAAGTTTTGAATATCTTAAACTAAAATGTTTCTAAAAGTGATAGATATTTGTTTTAAAAGATTGCATTTGTATTTTTAACAATATATTTAATAGCATTCACATCTTGTTCATCTATAAGAATAAACATAACAAATCACATGTATTTTAAAAGTTTATGAGTGAAATTCTTATATTATATGAAATGATTTGAGTGGCTGCAAGAGCATTCACAACACATTCATAATCTTTATCTATATAATTACATTAAATATCACTATTTTTTCATCTCTTTTTTAATTAAATAATAGTTGTTATATCTTTATCAACGGTTGTGTGTTTTGGTGGGTTTTAGGTGTTGAGTTTTTAGCAAACGGGTTTTAAAAGAAGTCATACCCAAAGGCTGTTAAAGTGAGTTCTAGAACCACCTTTTTACATGTTTTAACTGACTTTGGGGCTGCAAATGTATGTTTAAATGTTTTTATTTTAAATGGGTTTACACCCGTATGTATGTGTATGAATGTGTTTGCGAGTGGGGTTTGATTTGGGTGTTAATATGGTTATGATTACGTTATGAATGTGTTTCTATGGCTTAGAATGCTAGAAATAAGCTTAGAACATGTTAGTTTGCTAATTAGGATTGGATTGGAATGATTATAGTATAGGATGGTTGCCCATGCGTCTGAAAATGACCCATGTGCCTAACTGTTAACAACTGCCTAAGTGTTCCCATACGCCCAATGTTCATGCGCCCTGTCACACCCACAATTTCCACAAACGGTGTAATACCGTTAGGCGCGTTACATACTAGGATCTTAGCCATTAGTTACACCAAATGACGCAACAATTACAAAACATAATTTCTAATTCAAATAAAGTTTCTCAAAATCAGAGTTAATTATGAAAACATGAAAGTAAATGCGGAAGCGTATAAACCATAATTTAAATGGCGTAAACAAACGTAAAACACACATATGCAGAACCACACACTAATTTTCATGCATGAAATTGCATATAGATAGATAGCATAATTTTCAAACCCATAACCACACACTAATTAACCAATAACTCTCCACACACATACACACACAACACATTCCACACACACGTAGAACACACATATGCAGAACACCCATGCACAATGCATTAATACACACACAAGCACATGCATAACACACACACTAGCACACTCACAGCCACATTCACAACCACCCACCTACGAAGGCTACACAAAAGCACAAAAACACACACACACATGAATAAAGACATATATATATATATATATATCCATAGCACACATAACAGAATATATATGCATACATACAACACCATACATACACATAAAACAAGTTATATGCGTACATAGGGCATAAGCACTCACACAATAGAAAACAATATCACAAAGAATACACACACATGCAAGGAGCAGAAGCATACACGAGCACACAATAGCAGATCACGTACATGCACATATACATACATAAATCGAAGAAGCACACACGCAATGGAATCATGACTATAACCAACCACAATCACCCAACTGTGAACCCGAAATACATGAAACCAACCATCGCATCCCGCAGCGTATCCGATGAAGTAAAGAACAAAACCGTACCCAAAACCGTAACAAAACGAATAAAGGAGGTACGTACCGTACCAGGCTGTCGTCGAAGGCTGCGGTTTTGGTCTGGAGAAAGAGGTTCTCCGGGGAGAGTTATCGAACGGGGTTTCCATGAGGGCTAGAGATGGAGTTGGTTGCGGTTGCCGAAAGAATGCCGATTGTCGAGAGAACAAGGCCGCGTGAGGAGGGAGAAGGTTGCCAGAGATGGGTTGCGTGGCTGTGATGAAGTTGTCGTTGATTGTTCTTGGCGTGTTAGGGTTGTAAAAGTGAATTTCGAGAGTGAGGGGGTCAGTTATGGGATTAAAGGTTGTGTTTAACATGGGCCGAGAGGTGGGTTTGAATTTGGAGAACTAACACTTAAATCCCTCAACTTTGTTGAAATGCCACATGAGGTCCCTATAGATTTTATAATTAATTCAAACCTAAATTAATTTAATTACTTAAATCACATAGCAAGGTTACTTAATTAATTAAATCACAAAGAATGTTGAGGTAACGAAGAATGAATTAACGACGTTAACCTGGAAATACGGGGTGTCACATCATCCCCTAGTTGAAGAAATTTTCGTCCCGAAAATTAGGACATCAGATCAATGAAGAACACCAGGATTCAATGGAGACACAAAAGAGCATTTAGAAGCTTGCTTAAGATGGGGTTTTTGAAATTTCTGAAACCAACCCAAAATAAAGAACGTAAGCTTTCGCAAGAGTTGTGACATCCTCCCCTTGTTGAAGGAAATTTCGTCACGAAATTGAATGAAAGATATCTTAAGAATGGATACCTTAGGAAGTTGATGCCTGATCTTTGAACAGTTGCGGGTATTTCTTCTTCATTTGATCCTCACGTTCCCAAGTAAATTCTGGTCCACGCTTTGAATTCCACCTAACGTGTACAATGGGAATCTTGCTACGCCTTAGGGTTTTGACTTCTTGATCCATAATCTCAACTGGTTCTTCAATGAAACAAAGTTGTTCATCAATCTCCAATTCTTCTAATGGCACGACAAGATAGTCATCGGATAGACACTTCCTCAGATTAGACACGTGAAACACGTTATGTATTCCACTGAGCTTTTCGGGTAAATTCAGTTGATAGGCTACCGGACCAACCCGTTTGACAATCTCAAACGGTCTAGCGTACCTAGGGTTTAGTTTACCATGCTTTCCAAAGTGTATCACTCCTTTCTAGGGTGAGACTTTTAAGAGTACTTTATCACCAATCTGAAACTCCAACGACTTACGATGTTTATCAGCATAACTCTTCTGTCGGTCACATGCTGCCACCATATGGCTACGTATTAGCACAATCTTCTCAGTCGTCTTGTGCACAAGCTTAGGACCTGTAAGTTGGCTTTCTCCAACTTCTACCCAACAAATAGCTGATTGGCACTTACGCCCATATAGTGCCTCAAAGGGTGCAGCTTTTATTGATGTGTGATAACTATTATTTGTAGTAGAACTCAACCAATGGTAAATGAGTTTCCCAATTACTACCAAAATCAATCACATAGTCACGTAACATATCTTCTAGTGTCTGAAACGTACGCTCACTCTGACCATCGGTTTGCGGATGATAAGCAGTGCTCATGTCCAACTGCGTTCCCAATGATCGTTGCAATGATTGCAAGAAATGAGAAGTGAACCTAGCGTCACGATCGGATATGATGGATATTGGTACACCATGTCGAGAGACTACTTCGTTTAGATAAATCCGTGTCAACTTATCCATTCGATCAGTCTCTCGGATTGCTAGAAAGTGAGCGGATTTTGTTAAGCGGTCTACTATAACTCAAATGGCATCGCATCCGCTAGGAGTCCTAGGCAACTTTGTGACAAAGTCCATCGAGATCTGCTCCCATTTTGACACTAGAAGTTTCGGTTTCTGGAGTAAACCGGACGGTCTTTAATACTCCATCTTAACCTTGGAGCAAGTTAAACATCTGCCTACATAGGTGGCAATCTCATCTTTCATGTTTAGCCACCAATAACATTCTTTTGGATCTTGGTACATCTTGTCTGAGCCTGGATGAATTGAGTAGCGTGACTTATGAGCTTCATCAATTACTAACTCTCGTAAATTCCCATACTGTGGTGCCCTGATCTGTTCCATGAAATAATGAATTCCATCAGTCTTGGTCTCTAGCTGTTTCTCCATACCTCGCATGGATTCTGCCTTCAGATTCTCGACTTTCAAGGCCTCGAATTGGGTAGCCTTGATTTGCACTGGCATATCGGAGTGAATGGTCATTTGCAATGCGCATAATCGACAAGGTTTAGGGGTTTCTTTTCGGCTGAGGGCGTCGGCTACCACATTAGCCTTACCCGGGTGATACTTGATGGCACAATCATAGTCGTTGAGCAGTTCTAGCCATCATCGTTGCCGCATATTCAACTCCTTTTGGTCATATATGTGCTGAAGGCTCTTGTGGTCTGTATATATCATGTACTTGGTTTCATATAGGTAGTGCCTCCAGATCTTCAAGGCAAACACTACAGCTCCTAGTTTCAGGTCATGTGTTGTATAGATCTTCTCATGTACCTTGAGTTGTCTAGACGCGTAAGTTATGACATTGTTCCAATACATCAGTACACATCCCAAACCCTGGATGGATGCATCATAATAAACAACGAATTCATTCGTTCCTCCTGGCAAGGCTAGGATCGGCGCACTACAGAGTTTGTCTTTAAGTGTCTGAAATGTTGATTCCTCTTGGTTGCCCCATTTGTAGATGGTTCCCTTATAGGTTAGGGCAGTCAAAGGTTGTGCTAACTTTGAGAATCCCTCGATAAATTTTCTGTAGTAGCCTGCCAAACCAAGGAACTGTCGTACCTCATTAGGCGTTTTCGGTGCCGACCAATCCTTGATTGCTTCAATCTTTGAAGGATCTACATGTATACCCTTTTCGTTCACCACATGACCAAGAAACTGCACTTCTCGCATCCAGAAGCCACATTTTGAGAACTTTGAATACAATTGTTCATTCTTCAACAATTCCAGAATGATCCTTAGATGTTCCTCATGATCTTCCTTATTCTGAGAGTAGATTAGTATGTCATCAATAAAGACAATGACAAACTTATCCAAATAAGGTTTGCAAACACGGTTCATAAGGTCCATGAAAACTGCTGGGGCATTGTTCAATCAAAAAGGCATTACTGCAAACTCATAGTGCCCATAACGAGTTCTGAATGTCGTCTTCGAGATGTCTTCCTCTCGAATTCGTAGCTGATGATAACCTGATCTCAGATCAATCTTGGAATAATAGCTTGATTCTTGCAACTGGTCAAATAGATCATCAATCGCGGGAGTGGATATCTATTCTTGATTGTTACCTTGTTCAGCTCTCGGTAGTCAATACACATTCTGAAGGTTCCATCTTTCTTCCTCACGAAAAGCACTAGAGCTCCCTTGGGTGAAGATCTGGGACGTATAGATCCCTTGTCCAGCAATTCCTGCAATTGCTTGGATAACTCTTGTAGTTCGTTCGGTGCTAAACGGTACGGCGCCCGAGCGATCGGAGCTGCTCCAGGTGCTAACTCAATCTGGAATTCTACTTGCCTGTGTGGAGGAAGGCCAGGTAGGTCCTCGGGAAATACCTCTGGAAAATCTCTAACAACAGGAATATCCTCCAGTCATTTCTCCTCAGTAGTTTTTTCAGTAACTAGGGCTAAAATCATCGAATGCCCTTTCCTCAAACACTTCTGAGCTTTCATGTATGAGATGATGCCAACCACTGCACCACCCTTGTCGCCTTCCACAGTGAGTATCTTTCCATCAGGCAAAGGTAGTCAGATGAGTTTCTCACGACAAATGATTTCAGATTGGTTCCTAGACAACCAATCCATGCCAACAACAACATCAAAGCTATCGAGTGTGATAGATAGAAGATCAATATCGAAATCGTGCCCTGATAGACTTAATTTACAACCCCTGTATATATTGGAAGACTCGATGATCTTACCATCTGCTATTTTCTGTATAATTCATGTCTAGGGCTACAAAATTATCATCTAGCAATCGACTAAACTTATGCGAAATGAAACTCCTATCAGCACCAGAATCAAATAGCACCGAGGCAAAACAACCAATAATAGGAAAATTACCAGTTATAGTAAAAGGATCATTACGAGCCTCACCTGAACCAATGACGAATGCTCTACCCTTGACACCACTATTTCCATTACCATTGCCATTTTACTGCCATTGCAGTTGTCAGCAACACTGCCACCGCCATTGTTTTTTTTTTCTTTAGCTTTGGGTAATTCTTATTGAAGTGTCCGGTTTGACCGTACTTGTAACATTCGTTCTATGCTACTTGAGGTTGAGGAGACTTAGCCGGGATGTTCACGCGGTAGCTCTTGATGGTACAGCCAAATTTTCCACAGATCGCTCTCAGATGTCCTCATTGCACAGCGTATGGTGATGATAGTTGCACTTGTTGCTTATAGTGGAAACACAAAGATGTAACAGTCGGGTTCGACGTAAGACATTTTGTTAACTGACCTTAAGTCAAACACAGTCAACCAGGATAATTCAATTTGAATCCCACCACCAGGGGACAAGCAAAAGTAACTTACGCTCAACATGATAAATACCAAATGAAACGAATGTTGGAATGTTTAAACGGACAAGAATCTTAAGTCTTAAAATTAACCCAATGATCAAAGAATACAAGTGCATACGAGTGGAGATAAAGGATTGCTTTCATATCCTTAGTGAAGTTTTATACAAATTGAGACTCTCGTGTCCCCAAAGTATATAAATGAAAATTTTCTACTGATTATGATTGTTATCATCCGACAGATTTCACCAGACTCCTCATGCACGACAAATTACAATTACGTGTGCACCCGTGATGGTAATTTGCTTTGCATGGTCACCCCTGGTTCCTCCTATCCGAGCTAACATACCTTGTCAAGTACATAGTGTTATTAATGATAAAGGTATTAAAGATATAGTTATTAAACCAAAGGTCAATTAACCATACTTGTACGAAAGAATCAATTGGGGAAATATTCACTTGGGCAAGGAATCGTCGATGCGCTCAGGTCAAATGGGTAAATAGCATTATCGTAAGTAAACTTTGATAAGTTGTATCGTAATGTGTACGGTAGCCACCAATACAACTATTACCTGTTCCACAAGATAGAGAAGTGGCAAGGTAGGTAAAGAAGGATTGGCAGACGCAACCCTATTTTGCAAAACGCATTCAAAAGGAGACAAAACATGCTCCTAATAAACCATCCAAGTTAGGTACCAATGGTATTGTATCCAATTCTGAGAGGTATAATGTAAAAGGTAAGGTACAGGTAATTCGTAAATAACCTTCTCGTGACTCACAGCAACTCGGAATCACTTGTACGAAGAAACATGAGCTAACAGCGGGAAATCAAGATGAACTGGCTTTCTTCCCGTAAACATAGAATGAAGAGATGATTATGCCATTCCTGTAGCCGAACGCTCACAGGAATATACCACAGCAGGCAAATCCCAAGCAAGTATAACAATTAGACAAGGCAGACTAATGAAGCTAAACGTGTCTATACGTGTGTAACTAAGGCATCAGGCTATAGTCTAAATGCAATGCAAATGAAATGCATATTTATTTTAGTTCGCTATAACCATTGGCTCTGATACCAGTCTGTCACACCCTCAATTTCCACAAATGGGGTAATACCGTTAGGCACGTGACATACCAGGATCTTAGCCATTAGTTACACCAAATGACGCAAAAATTACAAAACATAATTTCTAATTCAAATAAAGTTTCTCAAAATCAAAGTTAATTACGAAAACATGAAAGTAAATACGGAAGTGTATAAACCATAATTTAAATGGCGTAAAGAAACGCAAACCAAGTAAATATAATTTATACAAAAATGTAGATTGTTCATTAGACGCAACGATGATGAATGCAATGCGTGATGTTCCTATCCGTGCACACCTTAAGAACCTTAAAGAAACATGCTAAAGTGTCAACACAAGGTTGGTGAGTTCACAGGTTTATCAGAAAATAGTAAGTAACAGTAATGAAATTCAGATTAAGTAATCAAAGCATATAAATAGGTAGCTAGCCTAAAACAAGTCACTATGTGCATGAATTTCGTGACCGAGCTGACAGTAATAATATAATGAATGCCTCGGCTGTGGATACCAGAACACAACACTGTAAAACAGGCTAACCATTCACCCGTTTGACCTCCAGTCAAGCTAGCGTTACTAGCCCGGGTGGGGTTTGTCAAACCCAATAGATCTACTAACAATCACCTCGCTAATACCATATTAACGGTCCGATGAGGCGTAGTGGTATCCCAATAGTAAACCAGTATATGCAGTATTACTAATCTAAAGCATTGTATGTTTATGAAAACAACATGTTTCTCTCCCCCAAAAGAGAGTATAGTATGAAAGTGGGGGTGAGAACTCACCTCGAAAGCACAACAATAAAGAAATGCAAAGAACAAGAAATTAGGTTCCCAAATAACCTGAATTAAAGTTAATATATCATTAATAGTAATTATTAACTAAGAACATAAAAATTGTACGGTTTTGTGTTTCACGACTCGGTTCGGTGTCGGTTATGATGCGTTCTAACGAATAAAATCATACAAACACAACCCCGAATTACTCACGCTTGCTTAGAATCATACGTGAAAATACCCTTTACATATATATAGTTTTTTATTTATAATTACAAGACTTTTTACAATAGGTTCCTACATTTCATAATACGTAACATACTAAATTGTAAATGCGTAATGACCCAAACAAATCACACGCTAATGATAAGTATACATACATATGATTAGTGGCTTAATCACTATGTACGTTATAACAAAACATTCTTAATTTACATTACCTTAAGCCCACCAATTATATACATATATCATGCATAAAATTGCATATAAATAGATAGCATAATTTGCCAACCCATAACCACACACTAATTAACCAATAACACTTCACACACATACACACACAACACACTCCACACACAAGTAGAACACACATATGCAGAACACCCATGCACAATGCATTAATACACACACAAGCACATGCATAACACACACACTAGCACACTCACAGCCATATTCACAACCACCCACCTACGAAGGCTACACAAAAGCATAAAAACAGACACACACATGAATAAAGACATATGTATATATATCCATAGCACACACAACAGAATATATGTGCATACATACAACACTATACATACACATAAAACAAGTTATATGCGTACATAGGGCATAAGCACTCACACAATAGAAAACAATATCACAAAGAATACACACACACATGCAAGGAGCAGAAGCATACACAAGCACACAATAGTAGATCATGTACATGCACATATACATACATAAATCGAAGAAGCACACACGCAATGGAATCATGACTATAACCAACCACAATCATCCAACTGTGAACCCGAAACACATGAAACCAACCATCCCATCCTACAGCGTATCCGACGAAGTAAAGAACGAAATCATACCCAAAACCGTAACAAAACGAATAAAGGAGGTACGTACCCTACCAGGTTGTCGTCGAAGGCTGCTGTTTTGGTCGAGAGAAAGAGGTTCGCCGGGGAGAGTTATCAAACGGGGTTGTCGTGAGGGCTAGAGATGGAGTTGGTTGCCGTTGCCGAAAGAATGTCGATTGTTGAGAGAACAAGGCTGCGTGAGGAGGGAGAAGGTTGCCAGAGATGGGTTGTGTGGCTGTGATGAAGTTGTCGTTGATTGTTCTTGGCGTGTTAGGGTTGTAGAAGTGAATGCCGAGAGTGAGGGGGTCAGTTATGGGATTAAAGGTTGTATTTTAACATGGGCCGAGAGGTGGGTTTGAATTTGGAGAACTAACACTTAAATCCCTCAACTTTGTTGAAATGCCATATGAGGTCCCTATAGATTTTATAATTAATTCAAACCTAAATTAATTTAATTACTTAAATCACATAGCAAGGTTACTTAATTAATTAAATCACAAATAATGTTGAGGTAACGAAGAATGAATTAACGACGTTAACCTGGAAATACGGGGTGTCACACGCCCAAAGTTCATGCACCCAAATAGTAGCCAACCGCCTAGAAATTGGCTAAATTTGACTAAGTGTCCAGATGCCCAGATTTCCCATGCGCCTAGAATTTGCCAAGAATAACTAAGTGATGGGCTATGCGCCTCAATAGCGCTCGTGTGCCTAGAAGTTTCTCATACGCCTAAGTGTTTCCCATGCGTCTGAAAGGCCATGCGCCTACATAGTACTCATGCGCCTAAGACTTAGAAAATTTTCTAAGATTTTGGGGAAAATGAAAAATGTAGGCTTTGACTTAGGAGGAACCTGGGGTAATGTAAGTTGACTTTTTGAGGTCATAGATGATGATGATGTGTGATTGATGCTATGCTTATGCATGATGCTGATGAATGATGATTATGTCTGTTATGTATGATGTGTTTCCTTATGTTCCTTATTATGTATGATGACGTGACTTTACGTGGTGTGATTTTGATGATGAACGTAAAGTATTATCTTAACGAAGTGAAAGATTTAAGTTAATGAAAGTGGAACATAATGAACGAATGAAAAGTCTTGCAAGCAAATGAAAGGAGCTTCACAACTCATTAATAGTTGTTAGCTCAACTGTGTGTTTACGGCATGTGATCTTGACTAACCTTTAAGGGTTTACACACATGGGGAGTTAGTCTATATGACTACTCCATACGTGCTATATGTGCGATATGGGGTCCTTGTCGCTTAACCCTAGATGATATGGCTTTGTGCTTAAGAGGGGGGTTAGGCATACGATAGGATCTAAATAGAAGTGAAATGATAATAAATGTATGAAAAGTGCGATAAGTACAAAATGTGCAAAACGTGCGAAATGTATGAAACGAACGATGATGAAGATAATAATTATTACCTTGATGTACGTATGATGTGTGATCATGTGCGATAGTAAAGAAAATGTTTTAACAAATGAAGATAATATAATGTTTTTTGTAAAACTAGAAGTCACTCAACAACGCTAACTTTTATGTGTTTCCAATTGGTAGGTAGATGTTGCTGAGGATGGCACGGGGTGGCTACTTGGCTTGTTTTGGATGGCATCCATTTTATGTTACGATAATATTTTTTCATTATAATGCGAACGAGTGATATTTTTGTAATGAATGTTGTATTATTTTGCAAAAGCGATTGTTTAAATGATATGAAATGGTTTTGAGCATTCTGCTACGATATTTTAGCAAAATTAATGTAAATTATATGATTTATGTGCGATGATTGACCAACTGTGAGTGTCCCGGGAACGGGGCCTTACATATACATAAATAAAAAATGAACAAAGTGAAGGTTATGATCGTAGGATAAAAATATATCAATGTTAAGGTTTATTATTAAAAACATGTTTCTTAAATCAAAGTGTACATAATATTGTAATTAAATGCAATGTCAAATAAGTTGAAAATAATGATTATGTAAATAATAGAGAAGTAAGAGAAGTTATCCATACAAAATACCTCGACTCTTTGATCATAGGAGAAATTATTTCGTATATTTCTCAAATATTTTTGATTGTAGAAGAAGAGTAAATAAAAACAAATTGTTGTATATATATATATATATAATATGATATAATGTTATATAATATAGAAGATTTTCAAATTTTGAAATAATTAACCAAAAAATCTCAAATTGATTGTTATTATTGGAAAGTAAAATAATAATATAATATTATATAATATTGAACATCTGTTCAATTTGAATATTCAAATTCTTAGTTTTGAATTTTAAATATCAATGATTTAAATTGGTTGCCTCCAAAAATTCCTTTAAATGAGGGGTATAGTGGTAATTTTACATATATGCTTTTATTTTTTAAACCTGATTTAATATATCCTTTTTGAATACATTTATATTTTAGTTCGTATGGTTTGAGCATATTTACCAATCCAGTCTAAAAAGAACCACCACACCACCACCCGTCACAAGAACCACCAAACCACCACCACAAACACCATAACAGAGCGCCAACCACCACCACGCACACTGTATCATCGCTACCATATAAACCTTAGAAATCGACAACCAGTATTGAACTTGTAACATACCGTTTCGGAAATGCATATCAAACCCGACTAATACCTCTACAATACTCATTTTCAAGGGTTCCATATACGCTTCGAAGGGGTTTGTTACAAGTTAGAGATTAATGGTTGGTTTTTAGGGTCCACATGGTGGTGGTGTTGGTTTGGTGGTTCTTGTGATAGAGTGGTGGTGTGGTGGTGGTTTTATGACATGGTGGTGTGGTGGTTCCATCATGGGTGGTGGTAATATGGTGTTTTATGACAAGGTGGTGGGTTTTTAATTGAATTGGCAAACATGCTCAAACCACATGGACCAAAATAGCAATGTATTTTAAGGGGGTATATTAAATCAAGTTTATAAAAATAGAAATATAAAATATATATGTAAAATGACCAATATACCCCTCATTTATCGAAGAATGTTGGATGGAGTTAACGAACTGGATGAATATGATAAGATTTGTAAACGACAGGGACCCAGATATGAAAAACAAACTATTGGATAAAAGTGGCAATTTTCACCGAACCACAGGGACGAAAATGACAATTTACTCTTGAATTTAAGAGAAAACTTTTTGTTTAAAAGGGTCAAAGTCAACCGTGGAATAAAAGTGTGATTTTCAATGTTACTTCTAGATAAATCAAAACAATTTGCACACATATCAAAACGAATTCCAATCAAACATAAATAATATGGTAGTACACATAAAAAGAAATATAGAAGTTTAACAAGTAGAAGTATGTAATATCTCTTTACAGATGAATTTGAGGTAGATCACCTTCAAATAAAAAAACAAAAGTAAAATAATATTAATCCAGAAACACATTTGTAACATCTTGAATTTTCTTGTTTAACTATATATTAATATCGTTAAATTCTTGTAAGGGCTTTTTCTATCATTTATGAAACTCATGGATTGTTTATGTACTCTTGCATTTAATTTGAAAATTCATAGTTTCATTGAATTAAACTTAATGTATAATAATCATACTAATAATAATAAAAAAAATATTAACAAAATTAATAATAATAATAATAATAATAATAATAATAATAATAATAATAATAATAAAAATAATACTAATAATACTAATAATAATTTTAATTTATAAAAATTACTAATCTTTGAAATGTTTAAAAACTTATAATAATTAAGTTAGGCGGTGTTTTTGTCATTTTTTTAAACTTTAAAGAAAGTTTTTTTGCATAAGATGATAAACTATGAGAACTATAGGGACTAATGGTGCAATTTTTGAAAACCTAAACCTCATCTCCCAATACCCCCTCGTTTTTCCAACCATTATTCCGGCCAACGCCGGCGAGCTCCGGCCACCCCCTAAAAACCAATTAAAACTTCTTAATTATGAACCAAACCGCTCCAAAATGCTTCGTGTACCTTCCTCGAACCTAATTATCACCTGAAAATGAATTATAACATCGGTTACTAAGCTCAATCAAGAGCATAACCGAAGCTTTAAACACCATAGCCGTTCGGGCATTAAATCTCAATAATATTCTAATTAATCGAACATGAACAATCGTATGCATAATGCTAATCGATTGCAACTCTCAATTTGTTCTAGAAAACACAAAAACAACACCTTCGATCCTCTTTAACCGCAAACCTGTAACTCTATCAACATCCATATTCCGACTCATCTCAATCGTAATTGATAAGGGCCTATGAGTCAAGAACCACGTCCGAAACTATCCACAAGCTTAATTGGGTTATCATCGGCTACTACACATCGATTAAGGACCTACGGTCGCGACCTGTTCTTCAATCCAATCGTCTTCATTCAGCATCGAATCGGGTAACTGAAACCACCTACACGTTCGTTTCATCATAATGAACAAAAGCCCTATGGTTCCAAGAACTAAACTAATTGATTTGATCTTCAATTTAGCATAATCCGAACCTAGGGTTCATGGGAATTGGGTGGGGTTTTGTGTTTGGTGTTTTTAAGATTTGGAAACCCAAATAAACCGCGGCTGAGGCCTTGGTTTACTGGCTACCCACTTCCCTTTCATGTAGGAGGTCCCCGGTTCGAACCCGGGGAGCCTCACTATTTTTTTTATTTGTTTTGGGTCTTTTAGCCTCCAAAAAATTATGGTTAAAGATTTTAAAAATCATAAAAATTAATTTCTAAAACTTTGGGTAGCTTAAAATCATATAATTATTTTCTGTAATTTATTTAAATAAAAATAATAATAATAATAATAAAATATAAATA
>BJCM01211019.1:0-12894 GCA_018326385.1 Flaveria bidentis
AAGTATATCCGGCTGTAGGTAGTATTATATATAGGTTCTCATTGTAACTCATTCCATACTACTTGTAAGAGTCTTGTAATATTTGAGTTGAGAAGCAATATATAAAAGTACCTTGAAAATTACTTCTTGTGTTCCTTATTACTTGCTATATTGTGATCAACTCTTATTGACTCTATCTTTATCCGAATGTTGTTCAAAGTGAGTTTGAAAGAAAAACTAAGTGTTAAGTGACCTTAACCGATCCTGTAGTGATTCTCTTTAAATCATATTGTGAGATGCCATGGTAATTAGTATCCACCATCGGTTTTATCCACCAAAACTATGTACCCAAAGGTTTTACTTCTCAGAATATTTTTATGTAATTAGGACTTAGATATTCACATGACTAAAATATTTTACGAAGCAATAAACAAGAAAAGAAGAAGATATATCTATTTCATATAACAAAAACATAAAAAAACGATATACATGTAATGTGGTTGGGGAACTGAAAACCAGAATTTTTTCTACTAGGGTCACTTTTTTCGTTGCTATGATTTCTATCTGGTTGACGTTATAATTTTTTGGGTCAGCATGGGTTTTTACGCTAAAGTTCTAGTCAACAGCTAAAATCATTAAACACATATTTGGTTTACAAAATGTTTAAGCTAATTTTCATTCCAAACCCTAACACAAAAACTTGTATGTCAAAAATATCGAAACAAACAAAACTTGTCAAAGACTTCTTATTTTTTAAATTAAAAATATCCACTATAGTGCAACTTTTAACTAAACTAAATTTATTCTTTAAATTGTAAGCCTCTTAGAGCGTTTTCTTTCAAATGACAACTGCCTCTTCCTGTTGCGAGGCCTTGCACGAAACCAAACCCCCCCCCCTCCGCCCGCTCAAGTACCAGTTGCTTCGCAGGTAGGCCCACTTAGGTTAGAGGGGCATTGTCCCTCAGTTCTTACCAACCCCCGGTGTGTAATCGACATGTTGTTGAATATTAGAACAAAAAAATCCCGCACCAAACTAATTACAATTCATCAAATTTGAGACCATACAATTTATTTAAATCGAGACCATCAAGTCAATGAATCATGACCTTTAAATGGAGACTTTCAAATCAAATATCACAAAATTAAGTTATAACTTATTAGGAAAGTCGATAAAGAACTCAAATATGTCGTGATCTACCTTGAAATCGAGAAAGAAATCGAGATTTTTCTTCCTAAATAAATATAGAAGTCACCAAGCAAAAGATTATTAGATTTATCATCTTTCGGTAGTTAACCAAATAAAAAAAATTCGATTAAAATAGTATAGTGGCGATTAAAGAAGAGTTAGGGTTAAAAGTAATTAAGGGTAAAATAGTATGTTAGCTAAAAAATATAAATAAAGTACCCTCTACAATATTTGATAAAAAATGTTAATAAAATACTCTCTACAATATTTGATCTCGCGACCTGGAGCAAATTCATGATGATGATAAAGGAGTAGAAACTAACAAACCTAGCTACCTTCTTTTGTAAGATTTAGAATCAATAATGCTAATATGTTTGAATTCACCACCTGTAAAAAAATAAATTATTGAAAAAAAGTACTTACCAGGATTCGAACTCCAACGTGAATCAAGTTCATACTTGTGTGCAAACTGTAAAAAACTAGTGAAATAAACTCATTTCTTTTGTATGGTCTAGAATTAATAATACTAATGACTCCATACCTCGAAGAATAGTTGTGCCCCTAGTGAAAACATCAACACTAGTAGTGCTTTGACCGAAACAATGATTGTCCATTAAATTAAAAGAACGATGATGTTTTATCATAAAGCGGAATCAATAGTGCCAGGAGCATGGTGGTGGCAATTGTTTTGTGGTTCTCACTTCTTTGTTAAAAGGTTTTAGGGTTTTTGTTTCAAAAGAGCTACATCTGATAACGTATTATAAATCAGAGATAAAAAACAGAGAAAGAAAAAATGAGAAACTGATTTCATTAATTATGGTTATCATACACAATGCGTACATCATATATTTATAGAACATCAAACTCTAAAACTGACGCCCATAAACATTGGGCCGAACCGATAAAATGGTCTTTGTATTATAACACAAACAAACTTTTTTCTCATATTAATTACCCTTTTTGTGGTGGTGTGGCGCAGCACGGCTGTGTGGCCTAGCGTTAGAATTTCACGGTGTGGGCGACCTATGGCGGTGTTGACGCACGGCGCCGGCCCCCACCATGAGGCCGTGGCGACAGTACTCCTACCCCTTACGTTTACTCCCAGTCGTTATTAATTAAACGTCCCCTAAGACTCTAGAGATCTTCTACATATAAACATCTCTTCGGTCTCTGAGTGAATATAAGTCATTTAACGTCTCCCATATATCTAGGGGTGTCATTCGGATTTTTCAATCGGGTTTCGGGTTATTCGGGTCGGGTTTCTCGGGTTTTTAGGTGTAGGAAATCAACCCGAAGACCAAAACAAATAAGCAACATTTAATTGGTTTTTGGGTTTCGATATTCGGGTTTATTCGGGTCGGGTTAATCGGTAATCGGGTTAGACTAAATCACTAAGGTTTAAATTATTTGTTATCGCAAATGTTTGTTTAACAATATATATATGATAAAAATGCATTTATGAGATTTAACATATGTTATCAATATAGAATTTTGTTTATTATCTTGATCGGAAAGTTTTTGCATACAAATGACATTATATATAAATTATTTCAAAGTTTATATAATAAATTTGAACCACAACAATATAATATAAAGTTTGGAAAATCATGTTTTCAAATCTTGTAAACGGTAGTATAATACAAACATATAGATAAATCTTGGAATTTTCTAAAAACTAATATTCGGGTTAATCGGGTTGACTCGAATCTTACAAACTCAACCCAAAGACCAAACCATTTATGAAAATCGGATTCGGGTTAGTGTAATAATCAGATTGGGTTGCTCAGGTTAATTCTTAATTGGGTTCAGGATAATTTTGTTCGGGTTTAATATCCAGGTTCGGTTAAAAAAGAGACTCCTACGTATATCCACAAATAAAGGGATACTTTGAAGGAGAAAGTGAATGCTGTATGATAATTCTCTTGTATGCCAATAAAACAAATTTTATAAACAGTTTAGATCTAGAAAGAAACAAGTTTCAACAACTTTTATTTTATTACATTTACAACACAACACAATATTCTATCATCACTTAAATAAGATAACACAAAAGCTAAACTTACTAAAACCAATCACCGATACCCTTTTCCGACGGTTTTCTCCGTCAACAATCCGTCGTAAATCACGACTACTAATCGTTTCGACTGTCACTAAAGCCCAATATAACGGTTTTGCATATTGTCGTCGCTAAAACATGTAATTCATGGGTGCTTATTTTGGGTATAAATATAATCAAGATGAGCTGCAAGTGTTCTTCTGATCAAACACTCTTCTTCTCCATCTCCTCTGCAAATTTCTCCCAAATTAGCTTCTGCAATCTCTATGCCCTTCAATTTTTGTTCAATCAGAAAACCCATAAAGAAATTGTTAGTTTATAATACAACAGTGGTTTATAAATATTTATCAGATTAAAATGGGATGAGGGGATTTGGCATTCTGAGTGATGAGTTTCAACGGGAGTGATGTTTGTGAGGGCGGACGGCGGCGGACGAGCGGCGGCGTACGGTAGCGCGGAGAGGAGGAGGATGGCTATTGTGCACATGGTAGTGATTTTAACAGCTTTAGACATGGTTCTTCAGATTGATGGGGGTAAAAGTAGTGTGTTGTTGAATGTTGATATATGGAGATTGAGAGATATAGTGGTAATTTTGGAGAAATGAAAAGATGAGGAAAGTAGAAAAGTGAGCAAAGTAATAAGTAGGATGAGTTGGTGAGAAACTGAAACCCTAGAAAGATGCTTAGCCCTCTCTTTTTTTTTTTGTTTACTAGTTTAGTAATCATGTGGTCATGTGGTCTATGTGAGTCTGTTTTTTTGGGTTAATTTATTAAAAAAATATTTTTAAATAGTTTTTTTAACGACCAACAAATAATTTTTAAGTTCGGTCATCCAGGTAAACCCAATGGCGAAAGTTCACCCACGCCCGCGAACACAAACAGCGCTGGTGACCCGGCTCGCCCATCATTTCAAAAGAAACACACCACTTAAAAGCCCACTGTAGTAAAACTTTATGTCTTTTTGTAATAAGATTTGAATTTTTAATCTTTTGAAACAAGTTCAAAAAACTTGATAATTATGGTTAAAACAATAACCTTATAAGAATTTTTGTTTTTGACATGTATTTTTTAGTGTTGTTGGTTCTATTAACCACATTTGTGTTTTTAATTAGTAGTTATTATTATTATGATTGGACCACAACCAATGTCTGCGATACAAACATGGGTATTATCTTTCGATGAGATATGCTCGATTGAGGCTGCTTTTGTAACGTTTTAGGCATTGAAAAAGATCTACATAAATAAGGTTGCAATACAAACATGAGTATTATCTTGAACATGGGTGTTATCTTTTGATGATACTAGAAGGGTATCCGCGTAATACGACATAATAACATTTTACATCCGACACGTGTTTTTAATTTTGTTATAGTAATTTTACAAAAGTCTACTATATTTTTTCTACGCTAAAATTTAAAATACCAAATAAATAAGTTTTGTATGACGACTTGTATATCTACGCATTAACTCACAAAATACAGATTGCTTCAGGAAAAAAATTACACCAAAACTTTAAAAAAACACACAAGTTATAATTATAATCTTAAATTTTTTTTAAACATAATAGATTAAAAGATATAACTTGAATCTTAAAACAAATTAAGTTCTTTGGTTAATGGGTAGGTAATGTAAAATTTTATGTAAGTTACAGTAAATGTAATGTTATTGTGTAGCTAATTGTAAGAGGTAATATACTAACTTGTAAATAATGTTAAAAAAATACTATTATACTTTTAAAAGTGGTTGTATCTTATGCATTGAATAAAATAATTGTTATTTATTTTATAATATCTTAAAATATCATTATCATATGCTTTATATATAGTATACATATACTCGAAGGAGACAACAGTACAAACATGAATATTATATAGAAGAAAAATGCCATAATTTCTGGTAATGTTTTGGACCTCGAAAACGATCTACTTGGCTCAAATATTGTACCTACTTTTGCACGACAAACAGACATTATAGACGGTGAAGGTGGGTTTGCATGTTTTTAAGAAAAAGAAAATGATACTAATCCCAAAATTTATTAAGTTAAGATAAAGTGTATGATTAGACTCATATTTGCTATAATGATTTCGCGTGAAAGAAAAATAATACATGGGTTTTGAACGCCATTTAGTATGGTTTGCCATGAAAGGGCCACAATTTCATGTAGTGATGGTTCACAACCTTTGTACGGTGTCAAATTCTTCAAGGACCATTAATTCTTGTGTGTTTTAAAGGGAGATATATGAATCTCAATACAAAGCGCTTAGTGTATAGATAGAGGTAGCATCACTTCTCCCTAACATTAATAGATGAATGATATATGATTACACATGCAATTGTATACCTTATCTTGTAACAACCAGAAGTGATAACAAAATAAAAAAAGAACATAAAAACCAAAACACTTATCAACGCACTAACATGACATAACAATCATATATAGCTAATTGTTTAACAATTGAAAAAGTAATAAAGTTAACATACATGACTGATATTAGATAACATGCCTTCCAACATCATAAACAAAAGCCAATCACACAAAAACATATAATTCATCAAATAACAACACACAAGCCAAACACCAGATTGTGATTAGGGGTGAATTAGCCGCTCATCTTCATAAAGGATGATGCCAGGTTGTTATTTCAAAAACAACTGAAGTAGAATTTATGTTGTAACACTTTGCTGGTGAGTGTCTTTCCTCCCTTCTTCAATTCACAGTTCCCAAAAGTCTATTCCTTTTAAAAAACTTAGTCTAAAATTCTTTTGAATCAAGCCAACACAATAAAAAAATCATTAACTTATTGTCTCTTAACAAATATTTGTACGTTGAGCACTGTTTACTAAGGTCATATACGCTCAAATCAAAATTAGTTGGGCGTATTTCATGCTAATCAACACAAGTTATGCTAAATGGTCTGACATGCTTTATTTGCTTCTTTGTTCTACTATACATGTGAGTTTCACATCTTCCATGAAATAATCTACATAAATGCTTGGAAACACAACCAACACTATACACATACACACATAATAAGATGACTTGATACTCGAAGTAAATTACACTTAAAAGCATGTTTTAAGACGTGAATCATGTGAAATCATAATCACACATCATGTGTTGAACATGAGGCATCAACAATTATGCTCATACTACTTTTGTTTATTTTAGTTGTAATCTTTTTTTATTATATTTTGTTTAGTATTTTTTTATAAAATCAATTTTTATTTTTCACAAGTAATTAGAGATTCTCAATGTTAGGATAACTCAATGTCTCAATCTACTTTGGTTCACCTCGATTATTGAATTACCTAGTCATGTAAAACCTACTTTAAATCTTTATTCTATATGAGTGTATTTCACATTGCTTTCTTTCACTCGAGGCTTCATGTAACTAATACATTTGAACCCTTCTTTGATATGAGTGTATATAAAATTTATCGCTCTCACTTAGGATCATGTATTGAACCATGTTCAATTATTAGAAGCTAAACATTGACTCGGCTTAAACCAATGATTTAGCGTTTAGTAAATAAGAAGTATGATTCACATTAATTTTATGTTAAACCATGTCAAATGTTTTATTCATTTTATCATTTAAACAAAGAATAATAATTTATTTATTTATAAATAAATCTTTTTCATAAAAGTATAATTATTTATTTATCATTTTACAATAAATAACTAAATGGAAAAGACTTATTAAAACTTATAAAGTTATAAAATGAATTTTAATAAACTTATAAGGTTTTATTAGTAATTATGAATTTTAATTATTGAAAATAAATAATGAAATTATAAAGTTACAAGTTTTATAAAAGTTATAAATATTTTATAAGAAAATAAGTTGATTAAATTAAAATTAAGGTTTTAATAAATTAAAAATTTAAATTGTAATTATTCTTTTATCTATTTATTTTATTTAATCTTATATTTATTTCAAAATCATAACCCCCTTCTAAAAGACTTATAACTCACCATTAACACTATTCATAAATTCCTCCTAAACTCAACTATAAAAGCAAGACTTAAGCCTCACTTTTCATTTGCTCATTATCTAAAAATCTATCACACAAACCTTTCATCATCCTTTGGTTATAATCAATTTCAAAAATTTTCTTTTGCAAGTAGTTTCAAGAATATTCTAATACTAAGGTAATCTTATATTGCTTTTATATTATACATTTTTATATTGTTTTAATCATCATAATATCCAGTTGTTCTCATGACTTTATGTTTTTACTTTTATTCTTTATTCTACTAAATGTCTTTTAATTTGATTCATTATCATTTCATCATTAACCTTCTAACATTCACTAACCTTATAACAATCACTAACATTCCTAAATCAAGTTAACAACACAATAACATAAACAAAGAATCTCGTTTGCATATGGACGGTTATGCTACCGCATTCGGTTATTCCACAAGATTATTTCTCTAAATGATGGTTATGCAAAACTCTTGGAATACTTTAATATAACTCAAATGAAGTATAATATATCATATATCAACATAATAAATTTGTTCTAACCCGTTTTATGCTTTAACAATTTTAAAAGTGCACATAAGTGTCTTACTATAATTTTGGCAGAATATAATCTAACTTCTTGTAATGAATTGCGACCTCAATTTATTGTTTTTTTATCATTTAGGACATCACCGTTGAATCTTGACATCCAAGATTTCTTATGTACTCTACAACTATCACTGTACTTGTGAGTTTTCCATATGAGTTCTTCATGCTCCCTTTTTACTTTATTTCACACCTTTTGGAGTGAAACATGTTAACCTTATAAACTTACACTTGTAAACGTCTTGATACTTGTAAATACACATGCAATTCATCTTTACTTTTTGTCATGGTTATTGGTATTATTATGAGTATTATATGAAATACATAATATGTTGACAATCATTAACTATTGCTAGCCTGGTGACGTCATAGATATATGGGTCTGACATGCCTACTTGGTTAATCCAAGTACACTTAGCTAATCGTTTAATCTTGTAATCTTGTAAACTGTCAAGGTTTGATTGTAGTTATATGTGTTCTATAAACTTGTATAATTCATAACCATTGACATGAATTGCTACTTGTAAATATTTTATATTATATATATATATGTTTAATGCATGGAAACTCACCAACTTTCAAAATTGACCTTTTATTTTTAACATGTTTCAGGTTTGATACTTGAGGATCTCTTCGTGCTCATATATGACTTGTACTTAATTTAATTGAAAATCTTATGTTGTTGTTTATATCTTGTTCGTATTGTAATGATTTAATTGTCTAATGTTCAATAAAAATGATATTTAATATTATTTCAACTTATTAGTTCCATGTGCTATGAACATAGAACGAGTGTTCCTAAAAAAATAGAAAAAATAGAAAAAGAATAGATATCGCCGGAAGGCGATATTCCATGGATATATATCGCTCATGTATCGCCGGTCAGCGATACACACTCTCTCGTGTATCTCCGGACAAATTAAATATAAAGATATATCGTTTCCCCACATATCACCAATTTAAATCCCACAAATTTCATTATATGTAAACTTTTTAAAAATCTAGTCATGTTTCAAAAAAAAAATATATTTTTTTGAACAAAGATATAGCCGATTTGAATTTTAAATTTCTTTTTAATTTAGCCACTTTAAGATAAAGAAACAACTTTTTAAAATAAAGTCTTCCGGCTTTTAAAAAATATTTCTCTTTATATTATAATAGATATAAAAAACAATTTTTGTAAAAAAAAATCTCACCAGTTTTCATAAAAAATAATCTTTTATTATTAATAAAACTTCATAATTTAAACTTTTTATATCGTATTTTTATTAATTAAGGAAACAAATAGTATCGTTTTTTACTAAAAACAATTTCTAGATATATTTTCATAATAATTTTTTAGATGAATTTAAAAAATAGTTTTTTATTAATAAATTTAAACTACATTTTTAAAAGGAATTGACCGGCGATACGAAATCCTAGTTGTATTGCCGACGTATCTCCGGCCAAAAAAATGCCACTTGGGTGATACCACATGAATTGGTATCGCCACGTGGAAATACAATGCCTATAATATAAATTGAATTGGTCAATGGCTATTTTTGTAAAAGGAATTGATCAAATGGTTATTTGAGTAATTTTTCTTAATTTCAATTTGTATAATACCCTTTTGAAGGGAAAATTGATATATAAATATCTATAAAATGACAAGTGTTAAAAACATGTCTTAAGATAATGACAAGTGTCAAAAGAAACTTTGTTTTATTATAGGTATACCTGGCAAAATAGGCGGGTCGGGTTGGGTCAGGTATCGGGTTAAGACGGGTTTGGGTTAGAATGGGTTCGGGTCAAAATGAGTTTGTGTAAAAAACGGGTCAATATGGGTTCGGGTCAGGATGGGTTGGATCAAAAAATTACAAAATTTTCAATTTTTCAAAAAATACCATAAAAATATATAAACCCAAATAAAAATTATTTCAAGCATTGATAAAACTCCTACTTAAAGTAGTAAACTAAGAGTGTTTTAACATACAAAAGATGCATATCATTTAAGTTTCTACCAAAAAGATGAAAATATGAACAATATAATAAAAACCAATGAAACTCTACCGTAACACTTCATCACCACCAACAACACTTCATCACTTGTAACAACACTCATCACCTATCACAATTCAAAATTATAATCAAGAAAATTAATAAAACCTCAATATACAAAATTAAAAATATTTGAAGCGTGTAAATAATGGATAATTGATATTACCTAAAATTTGATACTATCATAAGTCGAAATCAACGTTATATCTTCTATAATTTCTTCCTCCATCTCGTTTTTGTTCTCGTTCTCGTCTGAATATACAAAAAATAAAAGATGTATGATTTACTATTAACATTACATATAAACATGAAAACACATGCATTTTTAAAGTTATAAAGATTAAAAAAAAACTTAATTAATACCTTCTAAATCAAACAACCAATCACGAGTGCTGAAAGCATTCTGCGAACTTATACTTTCTGAAAGCACTTCCTCGAACATATTTTACCGACTCCTGAACCTTTTTGGCTTGTTCAATTACTTTCAACTCGGCTTGAACAATAAGATATAATACATGTGCACAACACCGCACATGAGTAAAATCTCCATCACAGACTAATGTGTTACTTAGATGCAAATGACTTTTTAGATATTCTATTAAAACATCATTATACTTGACATTATCTAGTGTGATCTTAAAAATCTTTTTCTCAATGCCCCAATCTACTAGAAAGTTGATCAAGTACTCTACTAAAATGGAACCACTATGCGGAGGCGATATAACTCGAAAGTTCAACATCTTTTTCTTCAAAACCCAATTATCATCGACATAGTGGGCCGTCAGTGCCATAAATCCATCTGTTGTGATAGAACCCCATAAATCAGAAGTCAAACATATTCTGCTATTTACCTTTTGTAACTCATCTTTAAGAATCGTTATCTCTCTATCATAAATTTTTAGGACATCAGACTTTGCAATGTTTCTTGTTATGGAATTCGCGTCACGATGTAAAAACTTATGTAAATCTCTTGTTGCCTCATGTTCAACATAACTGAACGGGTAGTTATGTTTAATGATCGAATATGCTAGTTTCTCTTTATGCATCGCTTGATCCAGAGGGGCGCGTTTTTTTGGTTGACTGGGTTCATCAAGATCAAAACATTTTAGAATATGACGCTTCATGTTAGATGTTCCTGATTTTGGATTGTTATTATACACTTTTCCACAGACAATACAACTTGCCTTTTTATTCCCATTAGGTCCAAGTGGTAGTTTTTCAAGATAATCCTAAACTTTAGAATGAGTCTTACTCGAACTAAAAGAACTTACTTCATCATCAAAATCAATGTTATTCGACATATTTGATGAACTTATTGGGTAATTTCACATGCAAATAAATTGAAACTTGAACCCTTAATTAAATATAAACTCTTAGTGAAACATTTAAACATAAACTTAATAAAAATGAACAAAAATATAGTAAATTAGATGGATTACTAAAATGTATATAAACTATAAAAGTGATTAAGTTAAAAGACCCATAAATGAAATAAGCCTAAAATGAATTAAAAATTCAAAATGCAACTAAAGTCATGATGAATTAAAAATTCAGTTGATCTTGATGAAAGTGATGGTGCCATATAGAAAGCCAAACCATGATTTTAGTTCAAGTCAATCCAAAAAATACAACTATGTGAGTTAAATTAGTTCATCATAATATCCCTCCAATATCTTCATATCAGTACCTCCTATTGTAGATCAACACATTTCTAGTATATCATCTTAATTCTTAAGTTAATCATCTTATTGTAGATCAAACACATAAGAATCTTAACTATGTGAGTTGATCAACAGTCAATACATTTCTAGTATATATCCCTTGAACACACTAATAAATAAATTAACACTTAATTAAACACAAACAAAAAAGCAAACACAAACTTTCGATCCAAGCAGAGTACAACACAAACTTTCGATCCAAGCAGAGTACAACACAATCTTTCGATCTCCAATTCAGCAAAGGACTCAAAAATCAAATACATGCTACCTAATCTCCACGAATTGAAACCCTAGAATCCCAAAATCACAAAGAAGGAAGAAACTAAGAACAAAGAACTAAAAACCCTGCTTTGTTCCTTACCGATGGTAGCGAACTAGTGGTCTGCCATAAATAGTTAAAATTTAAACAATAACATTTCAATTTTTGTTCTGTGCCCAAATTAAAAAAAATTACATAAACTTCTTTTTATATTAACAAACATATATAAGTAAATGGGATTAAGTAAGGTAGGTGGGTTAAAACTCCGTACCAAATACGCAAGAAGAGATCATGGCGGAAAGTCGAAAACCTATTTGTTGGGGTTGAATAATGTCGTGGGCGAGAAACCAAAAATCAAAAGGAAGTTGTGTGATTGTGTGATTGTGTGATTGAACAGCACCGAGCGGTAGGGGCTAACTTGTGATGGTACCACCACCATCTTCTTGATTTCGATTTGTAGTAATAATATTTCATTTGTAGAGAAGATATTGTATCATTTGATAAACAAATCAAAAGTTAATTATGGTTCTTGGCACTTTGAAGAAGATGCTTAGTTTGACGAAGAAGCTGTGATACTAGCTTGCTCTGTTAAAATGGAGCGATGAAAACTGAAAAGGAAAGGATCCAAAATGTAGAGAGAAGTTTTTGAGGGGTACTGACCCGCTTTATAAATTATTCATACCCATTCTGACCCATCTAATTTTTTGTTATTTTTACTCTGGGCCATTTAGACCCATTAAGATTTTACCCATGACTCAACTTAGCCCAAAGGATTATTATAAATACCCATGACAACCCAAAAGTTAACAAGTGAGTTTAGGGGTGTTTGTTTTTTGAAAAAACCTCTTCCCCACCTCTTCATCTGCGCGCACGTAGATGCGGGAAGATGTTTTTACTTCGCAGAGTGTTTATTTTCTGGAAGACGTTTTATTATTCCCGACGTCTGCACGGAGAAGATGTGGAACAAGGTCTTCTGAACTCGTCACAACCTCTTCTCCCTTTCTTCTTTCATTTGAACCGTAACACCCTCACCTCTCCACTCTACCCACCTCCCCATTCTACCAACCGGTTCACTCTCACAGC
>BJCM01211020.1:7464-28532 GCA_018326385.1 Flaveria bidentis
TCCCCACCAAATGCCACATATGAAGCATTTTTATGTTTGAAGTCATAGAGAAGTGAACAGTTTCCTGTCATATGCCTGGAACAAACACTGTCAACATATCACTTGTTGTGAGTTCTCCAAGATTGTTCTTGCACACCAAAAAGAAATCAATTAGAATTGAGAACCCAAGCCTTAATGATCTTGGGTTTGCCAGCAGTATCTAAAATTGTTACTCCTTCATGAATAAGTCTTGAAGTTTCAATTTTTAGTTTTGTTTGATTCATTCTAAGTTGTTGTAGGTGAGGATGATTCTGTTGAAGATGATGTTGATGAACTATATCTTGGTTTCTCAATCTCTTCATCATTCACCATAATTTTGGTTACTTGATGCTTTGGTTTTGATGATAATTCTTGATTGTTGAAAGTATCACTATCTTTTAATTTTGAATAAGGTACATGAGTTCCCTTTTCAAAATTATCATAGAAAACATCATCAGCATTTGTTTCCTTTTCAGTCAAATCCACCAATTTGTGAGGTGTTTTTGATTGCTTGAATGTTGTTCTTTTCTTCACAGGTTGAACATCACTTGATGTTTTCTCCTTTAGTTTTTGCTTTTTTTTGTTGAGGCTTCTTAATTTTTGAATCCTTTTCACAATCAGTGGATTGAGTGTCTGTTTCAGCTTTATCTGATTGTTTCTTCTTTGAGCTCTTTGTCTTGTTCTTTTTGTTGAAATAACATTCCTGAGTTAAATGGTTATTTTTGTTACAAATAGCACTATGTTTGTTGAATTAATAGTCAGATGTCATGTGATTGTTCATAGCAAATAGAATAGTAACTACTGAAGTAACACTCATCAGTATTATGGTTCTTCATATCACACCATTTGCAATACATCTCCTCTGATTCTTTGTCAGAATCAGTTACTGTCTTCTTATTTGTCAACTTCTGAGACTTAGCATCCTTTTTTAGTTTTGAAGTTGATTTTTTTGTTGTTGACTTTGCCTTTTGTAGATCATCTACTAAAACAGTATGAACTTCTACTAAAGGTTTCTTCTTTCGCAGATCTTCTCCTGAAACAAGAAGAACTACTAAGGGTATCTTCTTCCGCAGATCTTCTAGTGAAGAATGTTTCTTCTTCCGCTGAAGATAAGTTGATAGCTTCTTTTTTGCTTTTTCCACAGATTATTTGTGTACTTCCTTAGTAGAAGCACATTTTCCATTTTCTTCATGTGAAGGTTTTTGTTGCTGATGTAGTTCTTGAAGACCTTTATTTAGCTGAGCTATTCCCTTGCAAATAGTCTTTAGCATGTTTCTTTGTTTTGGAGGATATTGCAACTTTGTTTCTTCAAGCACTTTTGGAATGTTTGTTTCAAAAACAATATTCTTACCCTTGTTCAGTAGATCATCATCATGTTCATCAGAATCATCCAAGTCATCACACTCATCAAAGTCAAATTCTGAATCCTTTTGATTGATCTTTTCTAATTCAAAAGACTCAGTTTCATTCACCTCAGTACTATTATGAATATCTTGTTGATTAGAATTTGATTCAGATTTGGTGCTTGGCATAAAATGATTTGACAAGTTATTTGTCATTGATTCAGGATAAGGTGTGTAATTATTGTTTATAGGAGGTGCCACAACTTTATATCCCAACCTAGACCTGTTCTTAGATTCAATATGAGAATATAATAATTTCTCTAACTATTGAGATGAAAATTGAAACTTCTGAAGTTTCACTTCTGTTGATGCATGATCAGCCATGGATTTAGTTATGAAAGTGGTCAGATTCTTAACTTGTGCCTTTAAACTATAATTTTCTGAAACTATTTTATCTAAATCCTTTTATAAAGAGTTAATTTTTATTTGATATAATTTATGTTCTCTTACATGAGATTCATTCAAAATCTTTGTTTCTTTAACTTTATCGGCCAATTGTTGAGCATGGACTCTATATCTTTCAATTTCCTCAACACATATTGATGAACATAACCTATCTTTTACCTCAGTAGCCATGGGTGGAACTTTGTTTTCCATATGAGCCAATAAAGCTTGATTTTCTTCCAATACTTCTTTCTCATACATACTCCAGTCACAAGTTCCATCTTGAAGGATGATCAACCCAGATTCTTTGGAGTTACTTGTTCCTGCTGATGTATTAGTGGCTGGGGGGGATGAGTTTGTAAGTTGTGGTTGCCTGAAAGGTCTTTTTGATGATGATGTTTGTTGAGAGTGATCTTGCTGATGTTGTGCTGATTCAGGATTTGATTGTTGATTGCATTCTCTAGAAAAGTGTCCATAGAGATTGCACTTGGAACATCTCACCTTTGACTTATCAACACCAATATTTGATGATTTACTTGCAGCAGCAAAATTCTTATTTCTCCTCAAATATTGTTTGGCTCTATAAGCAATAATTGCTATTTGCCATTATTGGTCCATCTCCTCTACTACATCTGGAAGTAGTTCTTCCAAGTCTTACTAGCAAATGTTGGCAGAGGTTAATGAGCTTCCAAGATAAGCTTGAAAACTTGAGATGAAAGCTACAAAAACTGCTTTTTGTTCTTTAGAGTCCAGAATGACAGTGATGGACTCTGTTTAATTGTTATTTGATGAAGACTTTGCTCATGATGTATCTCTTTGATCATCAGTTCTTCCTTTCTTTTTTATTGACTTACTTTGAGAAGATTTCTTACAAGGCTTTAATGCATAGAAACTTACTTCCTCTTCATCTTCACTCATAGTACAAGAGTTATCACCATCATTGTTGGAAATAAAGGCACTTCCAGCACTTTTTGTTTCTTTAAAGTGATATGGTGACACATGAGTTCTCACACTCTTGTTTCTTGATTTCTAATCCATTTCAAGAGCCTCAACTTTAGCTACTAGTGTATCTAAACCAGTTGCTTTGAGATCAATTGTGTTCTTGAACATGGACAAAGTTTGCTTCAAACTTTTTAGCAAAGTATGAAGCATCTTCTTGTTTATTTCCTCATTTGTGTATTTCAACTCCAAGATATTCATCTTTATAACCTTTTGCATAAATCTATGGAGTTGTTGAGGAATTTATTCACCCTCAATATGATGAAAGGGTTCATATTGTGACCGAAGGGTGTCCTTCTAATGCTTCTGATTTAATCACTCCCTTCAAAAGTGTATGAAGAATCTTCCACAAGAAATTTGCTATTTTATAATTCTCACACCTGATTAATATTTCTTCAGGTAAAACCATACTAAGCAAACTATATGCTTTAAAATCAACTTTAACCTTCTTAACATCATCAGGTGACAGATCCTTTGTACTTATGGGTTGATTGTTGTCATTATAATCCGGCTCAAGAGTGGGTAGATTATAAGGACCTTCAGTTATTGAAACCTATAAGTCAAAATCGGTATAATTAACATGATTCCTGAACTTGATTTTCCAGGATTTAAAGTCTGCTTTTGTTTACAACTTTGGAGGTTGGTATGACGATCCACCAAAGTTACTCATGTTTAAATAAGTTCTAAGATTTTAACTATTATAGAGTATCTTTTTAGAAATGAACTAATTATTGACAAAAATTAAATTATAATAAATAAGCAGTTGTGGTCACAAATCAGTCAATCCTTTCAATGATAATTATATATCAAATTAAGGATTTTATCAATGTATTTGTTCAATTAAATATGAACAATATAAAAAATTCAATCAATAACCTAGATCTACTATTCAATTGATTTGAATATTGAACCAAGTTAATCAAGCAATGTAACAGTGCTTGCTGAGAGACAATTTAGTGTTTTTGTTAAATCACACAAAACGATTTGCTTAGAAACAATTGATCTGATCAGCAAAGACTGACAAATCTAGTGAAACAAGCAAACAAACACTGATAGATCAATTGATTATAATGAATGAGCACTTAGCTCTCATACCAACTGTGAATCCTTGGATCGCAATCAGGAATTATCAGTGTTAATCATGAGTCAAGTCAATGTTTGCGTAATCAACATTAACTTTGCTTAATTTTTTTTAATGAATTCAATATCTACAATAATGATTAATGACAAAGACAAATACAATAAGAAGAACACAATTAATAATACAACAAAATTATATAATTCAAATGTATTTCATTAAAACATGTTAATGTTTACAGATGAATAAACAATGAATGAAATAAAATTGGTTTGAATGTATTGATGTTGATGTGATGGCTGCTAGGATTTGTGTTTGTGTGATTTGATGTTTGGTTGTTTGTGATCGTGTGTCGTCTTGTCATCGTAGCCGTCTACTTGATGTGAAACCAAGGATTCATATTTATAGGCATGTGTGTTTCTGTTAAAAAAACACCGGATCTCTTGGGATTCACACAGCTGTCATGTTGACTTGTTGAGTTTTTTTACTTGTAACCCTTGAATTATTAAATACAAGTGTTTGGACTCCACAGGAATATGGTCTTCCATAGATGTTTGTTCTTCCAAAGGATTCTTATTTTTTCGTAGGTACTTTGTTCTTTCGAAGGTACTTTGTTCTTCCGTAGGAATCTTCACTTCTTACTTTAGAGTTGGTTGTTCATCCGCAGAAGATCTTCGGATGATTGATTTTGTAAGAAGCATATCTATGGAAGTGTTGGAGCATATATTGTCATATATAGTGTGTTCGTCGCTTGACGAATAGTCTAGGCTTAATGTAATACACTTGATATATTGTAAACACATGAAACTGGGTCATTCGCAGGAGTATATGCGAATGAGACTCAGTCGTATGACTGTGCCATACTAATAGACCAGACGTGCGACTGGAGATGCTATTCGGCCATTCTATTATTGTTCGTTCTATTATTTATCTCTTGGTTTTGGTTTTGGTTTTTGTTTCCTTCCGTCAAGAACACGCTCGGATGTCAACCAATCCAGCGACTTCACAGATTTGAAGATTAGCAAAGCACATTCATCCTGAGGTTCTTTTGTCAAATAAGTTCAATGGATACCCCATTATTCGTTGGAATTCCAGAATAGATGAATGTAGTTAGAACCCGAAAGAGAGAAGAAAAGATGTTAGCAGTCGGTGCTGATTTTGTTGGGTAGTCAGGAGCATCCGACTATCTATGGGCCAATCAAGTTATATTTATCCGCACAGAGAGGATTCTCATTCTTATGGGGAATTCGTGTATAGAGAAATTGATGACGCAATCCGATAGTGATTATGTGAGATGGTTTCTGATGATGAATCTGAGTGCATGTTGATTTGTTTGAGATTGTCAGCTATGGATTGGAACCTTCTACTTTTTGCCCAATGCACCATAAAAAGACGCCAGGAGAGCACAACGTTTATATATTGGGATATGCTGAATTTGAGGGGGAATTTCTATAGGTGTTAATGTTAATCAGGTTAGCGTGTGTGAAGATTGAAGCAATGGAAAACTGTTCATGTCATTATCTGGAAAAATCAGTCATATGGGGAATCTTGCTGCTATGATGGTGTTCTGCAATGTATATGAAAGTTGTTATGACTAAATTCATTTTCAGGGATACTAAAGCAACCTGATGGATCAACAACGTTGGCTAATATGTTATTTTGTTTGATTCTATTGGAAACCAGAGCAAAGATTGACTGAAGATTGTAAGAGGTGTTATCTACTATTCGCAAGCAACGTCCAAGGGGGAATTTGTTGGAGTATATATTGTCATATATAGTGTGTCCGTCACTTGACAAATAGTCTAGGATTAATGTAATACACTTGATATGTTGTAAACTTGAGTCATTCTTAGGAGCATATGCGAATGAGACTCAATCGTATGACTGAGCCATGCTAATGGACCAGTCGTGCGACTGAGAGATGCTATTGGGCCATTCATAAGACTGAACCATAAGTATGGTCTAGTCGTACGATTGAACCATACGCATGGTCCAATCGTACGAATGGGCCCAGTCGCATATGATATGGGCTGAGGCCTAGAAATACTAGTTTCATTGTGTAGAGAGATGAAGGGATTGTGCCTGGGGCCTAGGTGTTGCCAGATGAGAGGGGAGATCATGCTCAATCTCCCCTTTCCAAGAGTCTTGATTCTTATGTTTTATGAGCTTGTAATCATTAGGTTTTATTAATGAAACCATTCTATTATTGTTCGTTCTATTGTTTGTCTCCTGGTTTTGGTTTTTGTTTCCTTCCGTCAAGAACACGCTTGGATGTCAACCGATCTAGCGACTTCACAACACTTGTTAGGATCGTGTACATACGGAGTACTAACTGATTATATGTGTTTACCTAATCAAATAGTGTGGAATCCTATTTGATTGGCGATCTAATCAGTGAGAACGCAGTTCAGATCAATCTAACGATTAATGAAACGTTAAGAACGATTAGAACGGGATCAACTGCGAACTATGAAGTTGGAGCAGGTTCTCTGGAGTCTCTGGACGGCTAGGGTACGAATATGAGTCAAAATTCTTGAAGTTAAACGTTTAGGTTAGACTTATTTGACTCGCAATCATTCAAAATAACACTTAGTACTAAATAAATCAACGATTAAGTCCATGTTAGTGGTTTATTTTCAAGGTTTTGTCTCGGTTTAGTTTTCGCCCAATTAGGTCATTAGGGCTTGATTAAACTCAACATTTAGGTCAAATTTAGGTTCGCATTACCTGTAGAAAGAAAAGCTTAATCGTTAGTGTCACAAACAGGAGGCTAAATCATGGATACGAAATTTGGGTAGAGTAACCTTGCTTCCGTATGATTTATGGGCGATTAGGGGTGATGAGTGTCTGCGACGGACTCCCCTCTATTTATACTAAGTTTTCCTTTTGTCGTGTGACTAACCCTATTCGCACTCTTGATTCGTGCGACTAAGGCTCAGTCGTGCGACTGGCTCAGTCGGTCACATTAAGTCGTGCGACTAGGTTTTAGTCATGCGACTGCCTCATTCGGTCACCTCCATTCGTGTGATTGGTTCATTCTAGTGAACCAATCGTACGGATTGACCTATGCTTATGGTCAATTCGTACGTCTAGTCCATACATGTGGTTCAGTCGTGCGATTGGGCTTATACGTATGATCCAATCGTGTGACTGGTCCATACTTATGGTCCAGTCGTGCGAATGGCTCATACTTATGAGTTTGACCTTATGACCATTCAAATACTTAGCCTTTTTAACTATAGATAAAACATTACGATCGATGATCATCTCAAACATGATCCTTTTAACTTTGAAAATTGTTGATCACCTCAGACGTGACCCTTTTAATGAAGAACCGATTGGTCACCTCAAACGTGACCTCTTTTAAGTGAGTGTTTCATAGATTGAATTTCGATGCCTAGTCTGACTTTTACCAACTAAATTACTAATATTTTAAAAATAAAGCAACTAAAATATTTAAAAAACAAAATCAAGACATATTTTTGTATTTTTTATTAGAGATGGATTTTAAACCTATTAGAGTAATTCTAATAGTTTTTACTTCCTGGACAGCACAACTTCAATTCCTATTTATCATTTCCGGTATGATTCATTTTAGAATCATACATGAATATCATAATCACTTGGGACATTTTAATAAACAATTTTGATGCTTGATCCTTGTTTTCACTAATAGTCGATAGCAGTTTTAGGAAATCATACTAGAGCCACTAGATGCACATAATGATTTTGACTTTTAAAAACTACAGCTCACGATGATTGTCAGTATACTTGTCCTCTTAAATCCATACACAGATTTTTGACACACATTGGTGATTAGTTAAGGTTTAATTATTTCAACAAGAATCTGTGGATCCTACACTTATATGGTAATCAACGTTCCTCAGAAGATTTTTGAGCGGTCTACGGGTATATTTCAAGAAGAAACTATTCTAAGAGCTTTCAAAGAAATGCCAAGCCTCAGGTCAATGTCATTGCACAACAGAGAGGCGCAAACAACAATGAATTCTAGAATATTTAGGTTATGCTTATCTTTAGGTCAGTGCCACCGCACAGCAGAGACGCACAAACCTATCTTCTTGTTCGAGCAATCATTTTCTTTTTGCACATATCGCACCAACAACATAAGTTATTAGCATGATTTTGTTTGCATTTTTCATCTGCTTTGCTCATATTTTTTGCTCGTCCGCACACATATGTGGCGTTTATTTTGCTCTTCACCCCTTATTAGAACAGCGTTGATTGTGTTACGCAAGGATAAGATGGGAACCCACAATAGGTTGAACAACTTAGTTTGTAATTGAAACCACCAATGAGGACTACTTGTCTATTTTGTTGAATCTACTAACAAATCATATAATGAACTAGTAGCCTCTAGGTCTACTTTCTCTATGTTACCTTGGTAGCCTACTAGTTTTACTATCATTTTTCCTTTTATTTTACTTAGACTTTTCAGACTTAAACTTTGACTTTTGCATCTTAATCAGTTAAACTTTCTGAAGTCCTAAATAATCCATTCCCTGTGTACTATCATTTTCCAAATACGTTGAATCAGTATCACATATTTGATTTCATTCCTTTTTGCTAAGTTGTCCTCCTCCCTCGTTTTTTTAAGTAAGTAAATAGAACGACAATTTAATACTAATCTAACCTATTCTCCCCCTAAAATTCTAAAACCGAAAATATTTTTTGAGTTTTTGGATTTTTATAGAAACAAGAAATTAAAATAAGAAAAATAAAAGAAACTAAAATTAAAAAGTTATCGGACTAAGCATTTTCATCCTCTGTGATCACATCACTTTCCTTTTTCATGCCAATAACCTCTAATAGATATAAAAATCTCGGTTTATCAAATGCTTTTGTTTAGACGTCGGCGCGTTGAAAATCCATATTTATTTTAACGACATCGATTAAATGTTTTTCAAAACAATCATGTATAAAATGATACTTAATGCCGATGTGTTTAGTTTTAGGATGTTGGACTGGATTTTTTGTTATGGTTATAGCAGCATAATTATCAACATAAATAGGAGTGTTAGAGAATTGCAAACCGTAGTCCCGTATTTGCTGTTGAATCCAAATGATCTGCGAGCAGCAACATATTCAGCTTCATAAGTTGACAGAGCAACTGATGTCTGCTTCATACACTTCCAGGTGACTAATCTTCTCCCAAAAAATTGACATCCTGCAGACATTGACTTGTAGTTCCTTTTGCAGCCGTCGTAATCCGTGTCACTATACGTTGTAAGCTCAAAATCATCGTCATGAGGATACCACAACCCTAGTGTTGGAGTACCCTTTAGATAACGGAAAATCCATTTAACTCCTATGAGATGGTTGACTTTCAGTTTCGCCTGATATCTGGAGCAGAGACACGTCACGTACATGATATTAGGTCGTGAGGCGGTGAGGTACACGAGGGATCCGGTCATTCCTCGGTACATGGTGGCATCCACCAGATCACCATTTTCGTCGGGTGCCACGTCATGGTTTGTAGCAAGTGGAGTCCCAGCTGCCGAAGCATTTTTCATATCGAACCGACTGAGGATATCGCCTACATACTTGGTCTGATGTAGATATATTCCCTTTGGTGTCTGATCCACCTGTAACCCGAGAAAGAACTTCATCTCTCCCATGGCACTCATCTCAAATTCAGCTGTCATTACTGCTTCAAATTCTTTACACAATTCTTCGTTTTTGGAACTGAATATTATGTCATCAACATAAATTTGTACTTGCAGTAAGTCACCATCCTTTTCTTTGATGAACAGTGTGTAGTCAATCACTCATCTGCGAAAGTCGTGTTTCACAAGATGAGTCGAGAGCTTCTCATTCCATGCTCTTGGGGCTTGGTGGAGCCCGTAGAGAGCCTTATCCAGCTTGTAAACTTTGTCCCGATGATACGGATCCTCAAATCCTTCGGGTTGACTGATATACACTATCTCCTAGATTTCACCATGAAGGAATGCACTTTTCATATCTAGTTGATAAACTTTAATCTTCATATAAGACGCATAGGCTAGGAAGATACGGATTGCTTCCATTCTCGCCATAGGTTCAAACACTTCATTGTAATCAATGCCTTCAACATGTCAAAATCCTTGAACTACAAGTCGAGCCTTGTTTCTGATTATGACCCCTTGGTCATCTTTATTGTATTTCAAGACCCATTTAGTGCCAATGATCTTAGCACCATTTGGTCTATCCACCAGTGTCCATACTCCTAACTTCTTGAATTGAAGAAGTTCTTGTTGCATGGCACTCACCCATGGCTCATCATTTAAGGCTTCACTTATATATTTTAGCTCAAATTGAGACACAAAACATCGATAAGCATCATCGTGAAGATAGCCTTTTTCCATGACTGAGGCATAATCAGCTAAGTATAGCTGATTTCTTGTCTGTACTCCAGATTGTACATCCCCTATGACGTTGTCCAGATGATGATATACATTAAGTCGAGATCCGGGAATGGTGGGAACGAATACTTCCTGTTCCAGATTGTGAATTCCTGGTTCAGTATCTGTAGCCGTTGGAGTGCGAGGTTTTGAAGTGTCATAGGCATCAATATCTGATGCTTGTGTACTTTCAGTAGCAGGAACCTGTTCCTCCTATTTCACCTAAACATTCTTCACTTCTTCATCGTCAGAGGAAGAGTCACTTACCTCCAGTGCTCCCCCTGAATGACTAGAAGACTCACCTTGTGAACCTGATGTTGTCAAGTCTAGTGAAGGTGTGTTTAAGACATCGTACATCATCTTGGTCGATAACTCATCTCTGAACGTCGTCGTTACACCACACTTCTACTTGACCCGTTGAGTTGTTGTAAACTCTCTTATTCGGTATGTTGCATCCTAGAATATTTCCTTCTTCAACACATAGCACTTCTTGTTGTAAAAACAACCTTTAATCCTTTGTCACAAATCTAGGATACAAAAAGCAAGTTATTTTGTAATTGTTGAACGTAGTTGACCTTGTCAAACTTGTCTTTCTGATTTCCCACTTCGCCTTGAGTGGTGATGTGTCCTCTTTTATTTCAAGCAAATGAGACATGTCCCCCTTTAATTTGTTTGACATTTGAAAGGAGAGACAGATTCCCGGTCATGCGCCTAGATGCCCCACTATCAACAATCCAGGTGTTTGTGATAGCACTGTAATGGACACCCTTCACATTCAGAGGAAATTATTAGTTTAGGTTTGGGACCCAAGCCTTAACTAGCTCGGGTGACCCAAAGGAATCACACATCATGAACTCAATCCACTCTTTATTAGAGGGTGAGGGCATATCGTTCTTCTTAGTGTTCTCAGTATCAGACACTGGACTTGACTTTTCTTTCCATAAGCCAGTTTTGTGTAAGGCTTGTTTGTGAAAAACAGACGACTGGCTTACGGTTTGAACTTTAGGTTCATTACTTCTTTTTGGTGGAGTAATAGAACTCCTTTTAGAAGAAATTTGTTTAGTTTCATGAAGTTCAATTTTCTTTCTTGGTGTCTGATAATAAGGAAGATTAGAAGTGATGTGTCCTCTCTTTCCAAAATTGTAGCACGATCTACCTTCTACATGTTGGAAAAACTGTCTATGTGGGGAAGTGTGTGATACCGGTGTGACTTTAGTCTCGTTGGGTTTGGACAGTTCTTGTTTAGATGTTTTAATAATTTTAACAAAATTCATTGTTTGAACGTTTTTAACATCTTTAGCCTTTTCTTTATTTGGACTGTAACGTGAAGCACGTGGTTGGTTAATTGGTTTGGTCGTTTTGGGTTCAGGAATAGACATGTTTAAACCTGACTTTACATTAACCTTTTCAAACTGTTCTTCCAAATTCATAATAGGCATTGTAAGGCCCCATTCTCGGTACGCTTAAAGCTTGTCGATCATTGCACATAAAACATATAATTACATTATACATCATAAAAACATCGTAGCGAAACGTTTGACATAGACATCTCATTTCAATATAAAAGCTTTTGCAAAATAATACATCATAATCCGATTACAAAACCCGAGTTGCACTACATCACAAAAGCATTATAAATATGGATGTCATCCAAAAAAGCTAAGTAACCGCCTCGTGCCATCCTCAGCAACCATTACCTGCCAACTAGAAACACATAAAAGTCAGCGTTACTGAGTGAGTTCTAGTTTTAAAATAAAACATACTTTTCTTTTGTTAAAACCATTGTTTTCTTTCATGTGATCATACAACATACGTACACATAGATAATAATATTATTATCTTCATCTTTCATTTGTTCATACTTTCATTCTTTCATTCGTACGTTCATTACTTTTGATGACATGTACATTACCCCGAACATTGTGCACGAAGCGGGTAACTGAGCCTGAGGTCATTCATAGACCTCAAACATTATGCACGAAGCTGGCTCTAGTACCTAGGGCAAGTACATTCATCACTTATCTTTTCTCTTTCACTTTGGACCAAATCCATATGCTATACCCCGAACATTGTACACGAAGTGGGTAACTGGGCCTGAGGTCTTTCATAGACCTCAAACATTATGCACGAAGCTGACTCCAGCACCTAGGGCCAGCGCCAAGGATCCCATACATATGGTCAATCACAAAGATTGGACCCCAGTGTGAATCCTATGGGGTAGCTAACCCGCACATCGTTGAGCGAACACCTTCATTGGGTGTGCACCTCCATACATTTGCTTGCAAGCCTTTCTTACATTCATTCGTTCATTAATGCATTCATTCATTCATCATGTTCCACTTTTCATTATCTTCCACTTTACGTTACATAATACTTTCAGTTCATTCATTAACGTTCAACATAAAGTCACGGGAAAGATAAACATACAAAATAAGGAACATCATCATACATAGTCATCATCATACATGGAATCATACACACACAGCATACATCAAGCATAAACATACAACATCATACATCATGCCCATCACATCATCTATTACCTCAAAAGTCAACTTACACGGCCCCGGGAATCTCCCAATCAAGGCCTACATTTCATCTTTTTCCCCAAAAAGTCAGAAAACATTCTAAGTATTCATCCACATTTGCCTTTTTATTCATCTGCATTTGCTATAGTTCATCCTCATTTCCCATACTTAGACTTGCTCATCCGCATTTCTATCTGCATTTCATATACTTAGTCAATGTTCATCCACATTGACTTACTTGACAGTTAACACTCATCCGCATAACTGTTCACCCGCATTTCTTCCCATTACTCATCCGCATTTGCTTTTGCATACTTAGGCAGATTCTGATCTTTAACATAAGAGCCCTAAACATCAGATTTCCATTCCCAATCACTAACTAACATGTTCAAAGCTTAGTTCCTACCTTCCAAGCCTTAGAAACACCATCATACATCATCAAGCATGAACATAGTCACACATCACATCATAACATCAACATACACACAATCAAGCATACGGGTCTGAAACCCAGTTTAATGAAAACGTACATTAACGCATTTTCAGCCCCAAAATCAGTTAAAACGTGTAAAAAGAGGGGTTCTAGAACTCACCTTTGCAGCTCTTGAGTATAAAACATGAAATCTGGATAACTAACTAGAAGAGAGGACACCACATGATCCTTAATAGGATTGTTATTTACTAGTCTACATTTAGCATTTAACAATATCTCATATGGTGGTGGAACCACTTTGTAACCCAACCCCTCCCCGTTATTTCGCTACTTCACTAAGTGTTGAACTATGTGAGAAGAACTAGTCCAACTGTGCAGTTTTTGTTTTAAAGAGTTGACTTCAACTTCTAAAACTGCTATTTCTTTCTTCGTTTCTTCCAAGGAGTTTAAATAGAACTTTATGTCATTGGCTTGATTAAAAGAACAACTTCGGTTTCCCTTAGTTGTTTATTTAAAAGTTCTATTTTCTCTTTATAAATGTGGTCATTTTGTTTTAAAATCCGATTAGCTTCTGTGCATAGTTGTAAGTCATTTACCAAGCTATCATTATGGTCTAATAATCTAGCAAAATTTAAATATATGCTTTCTCTAAATTTGTTACATTCATTACAAGCATGATTTTCAAAGAGTTGGTCTTTGGTACTTACATATGAAGATTCGGTTGAATCAGCCATCAACGTAGAGTTTGACTCTTCAGATGCTGAAGATTCTAAGCATGTCGTTCTGAGATCTTCTTCAATCAGGTGATTGACCACATTCGCAGTATATTCATTATCTGACATCACTAGTTCAACTGTGATTTCACCTTCACTTGCAGTGTCATCATCCAAACCCTCGACATTGGCAATGTTTGATTCACCGGAGACACAAAACTGAAGGTCCAATCCTGTCCTTCATCACCTTGAGCATTCAAGGCCTTAGTCTCTTTGCTTGACAAGGTAACTCCACCTGTCGGTTTGTCTTGATGGTTAAAAGATGAGAATGGATTCTCGTTACCTATCTTCTTGAGCTTTACATATTCAAGTTTGAAGTGCCCCTTTTCTCCACAATTAAAGCAGGTAACTTTGGTTTTGTCGAAACCAAAGGAAGTATCTTTTGTGGCTATCAAGTTCTGTCCAGTCTTCTTCACAAACTTTTTCACTCTCCTGACAGCACTTGCCAAAGCCCCTATAAAATCCATTCTTTCTAGTTCAATCTCGTCCACCTGCTCATAATCCTCATCTGCCATATGGCAATTTCCGATCTTTCCTGCAACTAGACCATCATAAGAATGAACAACCGCTGCTAGAAGGTCCATATGCTCCTTTGCAACCTCCATAGTAATATTTCTGATATTCTCGATCTTCAACTTCGTAGCATTTGCTTCAGGTGCGATATATTGGGTACTAGATGACCCTGACGTTTCAGATCCTGAAGCTGTAGATTGAGAAGGAGCGGTTGAACTAGACACAAACACTGTATGAAGAGGTGCTCCTAAATTTTTTTAAGTGGAAGAGGAGTTATAAAGTGAAGGATTCTGGTCATAGGATCCTTTTTGTGACCTGTACTTCATCCTGAGTTCCTCCTCCCTGAATTTCAGGATGAAGTCATTTATGTCTAATTTTGCCAGTATATTGTTCTGCCTCAAATTGGACACAAACGAGTCCCACTTCTCTAGCAGACCATCAGCAAAGCTTGAGACCTTATCTTCCATTGACGTTGAGACCCCATGAGTGTGCAGTTCACTCATTAGATGGTAGAACCTATCTATGACATCATCCAAGCTTTCTTTACCCATCGAAGAGAAGTTATCGAACTCCTTCTTTAAAGCCTTTGCCTTTAGAGCTTTCAACGTTGCATTCCCATCGTATCATTTCTCTAAAGCTTGCCTATTTGTTCTCAGAAAACTGATGATATATGTCTTTTGGTGTAGACTGAGTCAACAGGGCATACACCTTCTTTTCTGCATTATACTTTGCTTTCTGGCTGTCAGTCATCCCACCCAAGGTTAATTTAACACCATTAGCACCAACCGGCATACTATAACCTGTCTTAATGGATTCCCAAAGGTTGGGATCAAATCCATTAAGATAGATCTCGAATCGCTGCTTCGATTGTGGGTAATCATCTAACGTTATAAGTTTAGGTGGTTTATTATGATTCCTAATCTCATTTTCCAGAAGCAAAAGGTTCTGGTCCGTGAGTCCCTACCAGCAGTAAACGCAAAGAATTGATCTTCCAACTCTTTAACTTTGAACTTTAGAACTCAATTGATTTACTTATGCTAATGCACAGATGCGAATGAGTCATTCGTGCGATTGGACTAATGCGGATGAGTTAATCGTGCGATTGCACAAATGCGGATGGCCAATGCGGATGACTCAGTCGTGCGAATGAGAGGTGCGAATGAATTAAATCGTGCGATTGGATTCAGTCGTGCGTATGGAGTGAGCGATTGGACACAAATGAATAAAGATGTTCAGTCATATGAATGGAAGTGACTGTCTGAGTTAAATCGTGTGAATGGGAGGTGTAATTGAGTTCAGTCGTGCGATTGAGTCAATCGTGCGACTGAAGGCTGATATTTTTGCAAAATCGAAGGTTTTTTACACTTTGACACAAAAACACGATTTTTCAAGAACCCTAATCTGTCGTATGCCGAAACGCGTAAACTTTTAGACCTGGAGACATCGAAAACACTGTTTTACTCAAAAAAGTGACTCTTTTGAATGAAAAACATGATTTTTGCACCAAAACTAATCGAATCACATGCAAAATCAAGAGCCAAAGCTATGATACCACTTGTTAGGATCGTGTACGTACGGAGTACTAATTGATTATGTGTGTATACCTAATAAAATAGTGTGGAATCCTATTTTATTGGTGAACCAATCAGTGAGAACGCAGTTTTGATCAATCTAACAATTAATGAAACATTAAGAACGATTAGAACACGATCAACTACGAACTATGAAATTGGAACAGGTTCTTTGGAGTTTCTGGACGGCTAGGGTACGAATATGAGTCAAAATTCTTAAAGTATTTTTTTTCACGAATTAGGTGGTATTTATAGGTTAGGGTTTGTCAATCGTACGACTGAATCAAACGATTGATCCATACGCATGAATGAAGGTTTAGTCGTGTGACTGAGTCAATCTCATGTCTCAATCGTGCGACTGATCCAGTCTCCTGGTTCAGTCATGTGACTGGTCCATTAGCATGAAGTATTCATGCGTATGGTCCATTAGCATGGTCCAATCGCATGAAGACTTCATACGATCAAGTTTTAACACGTTTCTCAATCATTATTGGCTAAGAACTATGTACAATAACCTCAAACCTATATAGTTAGTTCAATATGCTTTATTACCCGATAAACAATGAAACATTAAACATTATAAGCATCAATCACATATTACATTTCATTCAACTCATTCATTACATATATGTAAGACATGACAAACATTTTACATTAAGCTCCTAAACTAGGTACATATGTATCAACATGAAGAACAAAAATATTCATCCGTAGATGTTTCTTACACTTAGTCAATTTCAGTAATTGACCAAGAATTGTGTTTGTTCCTACAATCATACATAGATCAATACACATATAGGTTAACCTATATATATAATGCATACGACATAATAATAATTTACAATAGTTCATTACAAATATTGATTAAAGTTCTAAGCCTATACAAATGATCTAGTCCTATAGTTCCTAGATCTAACAATAATCCCCCTCGGCTTAGACACTTGTAATCAGCTCTTCAAAACTGAAAGTTCCTTCATTCTAGACACCATCTTCTTATTGAAGAATGAAACTGCATCCTTTTGATCATCGTACTTGTACTTGATCTCCATTCTGCATATCCTTTGTAGAGTCTCAAAACTTAAACCCAAAATGTCTTCTTCAGTAGTAAGTGTTTCCACTACACTTTCATTGTGCACAATTTCGAGCTCATCTTCCTCTGAGATTCTCAGTTCTGAAACTTATTCAAATGTAGATTCTTTCAGCAGTCCAACTTCATGTCCTCTTCTTTTGTATGCCTTTGTGTGCAATTTGTCAATCACTTGAATCATATGCACATATAGACATAGGTCATTCTGTGCTTTTTCATCAGTTAGATTTGGGAAGAATTTGTCATGAAGATATGATGTATAGCTTGGGTGAAGCAATTTGATCTCCACTAGGTCCAAAATTTTTATCTTATCAGCTTTCTTCCCTTCAACATTCCTCAGCAACACCAGCTCTTTTGTTTTCTCAACATATCCCTATTCTATTATGGGAGATGTATATTGATTTTACTTAAAGCTTTTTATAGTTGCTTAATTTCTGTTGCTATATCCAACCCTCTTTAACAATTCATCATCTTCAAGAGTAGAGGGCTTAGATGTTGTTCTTTTCTTTCCTTGACTTCTCTTTCTGTGCTCAGCATCATCTCTTTTAGCATCCTTGAGCACATCATCTATGAATTTTGTCTTCATCCTACCCACCGACACAGAAAAGTCTCTTCCCCTTGGATGGATTGGATAGTTAGAGATGATTAAGCTTTGAAAATCTTTAATATCTCTCTCAAGAAGACTCATTAATGCTTCCACATCATGGAAGTATTGGATTCTTCCAGATGTTCCACAGAACTGGGAGTTGTAATGTGGTTATACAGCTCTATCAATGTAGATTTTTGCTTTGTAATCTCTCTGAATGTTGTACCCAAAGGCCACACTTTACCAGGTATAACTACTCGTGGCTCTCTAATTAGTTTTTGTTTCCCTCTGTGCTGATCTTTAGATTCAACAGTTATAGGATCAGCAGGGAGTTTGCTTTGTTGCTCATAGGATGGGTTTGGAGCTTCAGTTCTGAATCTCACCCCTATGTCAAGCTCAACCGCCATTACATGCTCCATCATCCTCTTGAGTTCGCCAACTTTTCTTCCCTTAAGCTCATGTGCCTTGTAGTTGTGACCCTGTAGCTAATAGACCATATTGTACTTGCTGAGCTTTGTTGTGTCACAGTGGCCTAGATCTTTCTTGATTTCCTTGATGGCTTGAAATGTTTTGAATTCTTGATAATCACAATTAGGAATCATAAATGTAGCCACCATAAACTCTTTCATCACATCTTTCATCTCACTCATAGTCATCCTTTCCACCATGTCATACGCAAAGCCATGATTTATAAGGGTCATAAACATGGAGGATTTTGGTCTTTCTTCAAGTATGTCTTTAGTGGTTAGTAGGTCATCAGTCTTTTCTTCTTTCTGATCTTTGGCAGATCATCCTTGATGAGCTCATTCCATTCATCATCATTTACTGTTTCAGCAGGAGACATAGGCTTTAAGGATAAAGATTTAATAGATTTTGACCTTTTGGGTGAATCTTATATTTCAATCACTTCCTTCTTCACAAATCCCAAGTACTTCCTTTTTCTTTCGTGTTGTATAATTTGCTTTGTGGTATTAGAAGATTCTTTTGTTTGACTGGTTGTAGGAGCAATATTTGATTCAAGCACACAGATTTTCATTTATAGCTGCTCAAGCTCTTCTCCTTTCCTTTTCAACAAGGTTGATTGACCAGAGAGAGAGTTGGTTACTTGATCAATTTTTAGCATCAACTTCTCATTCTCATCCCTCTCAAACTTTATTGATTCTTTGAGCTCAGATTCTTGTTGAAGAAGAGCATCAATCACTTCATTATTGCATTAAGCATCTTCTCTTAATCTTTTGATTCTTGCTTCTTGTTGCATGAGTTGGTCAACTTTTTCCTTAATCATCCCTTTCAACTCTTGAATTCTTTTCTTTCTATAGTTTGACTTCACAACAAGATTGTTGTATTCAGCAACCAGATAACTTTTGCTCATTGGGATATCATTATCACTAAGATCGTTTTTATTGAAAACAATAACATCCACATAGTTTGCTTCTTCTTCTTCTTTCTGATGTTGAGCAGCAATCTCACAATCATTCACATCTTCATGTGCTACACTAGCTGAGCTTGAACTTGACTCAACTACTTTCTCAGCTTGATCTTGATATGGTTGTTGTTGTTGATGAACAATGACTAGAGAGACTGGTTCGGTATTATTTGAATGGACAAAGGATTCAGTCTTGGTTAGAGACAATTGAACAATACTTGCTTGTGAGGCTAAGACTGTCTCCCCTATGTAAAAACTCTCAATGGATTGATTTTCTTTGATTGGAGAATGATTTGATGAAAGAGGGTTAATGTGAGAGATTGGCTGAGTGTCTTGGCTGGCTAGTAGTTGTGATTAGGGTGTTTGTGGTTGATTTTGTGATAGAGGGTGGATTGGAGAGATTGGTTGAGTGTTTTGACTGGCTGGTGTTTGTGGTTGGGATGATTGAGGTTGTTAGTGAATGGGTGATTAATGAGGTGATGGTGAGACTTCCTCAGTGTTAGCAGGTGAACTTCCTTGCAAGTCCTCCCATACCAGTTCGTGTGGAATGTTGGCATTAGCATCCACCACATGAGCAAACATTGGTATGTCTTCTCCTTGATATTTCCCACTAATCTTGTTTAGTACAGATCTCCCTAGGTGTGCTTGAACAAACACATTACCATCTATAGCAATACGAAGTAGATCAACATTGATGATTAATTGTGAGAATCTTGGAAACATGAACATTTTGTCATTCTTCTCCACTCTGATTTGGTCACATAAACAGTTGAAGATGTACATAGAGTAGTTATAAGTTCCTCCTTCAAAGATTCCTGTGATTCTAGAAGAGATGTGCCTTAAGAATCTATCCAGTCCTGATTTCCTGTTTGAGATACACTTCAGGTATTGTGACACAGAAACCAGTAGGGCTTGCACTATCTCCATTTTTTGATCTATCCTCTTTCAAAATCACCATCATAACCCATCAGTAGAAATATCTTCTCAATGTACTCATGATCAAAGACATCTGGGTGACCACTTTCTTGTTCTCCCAGTTCTAGTACCCTTCTAATGGTCTGCTCATCTATTCTTAGTCTATCATTATTAATCTCAACCATATCACTTTAGATTCTAGATCTTCCTAAATTCGAGCCCAGTTCCAGAAATCGACTATGTGATCTTGATGAATCACAGGCTTTGCCGTTAAAGCATAGAAGATCCTGGATCGTCATAAGTATCTTATGATGTCTATGCATCCTTCTGACACGGGGTCGTCTGGATTTAAGAACGCACACACATTGTGCTCCCTCACAAATTGATTAGCCATCTGTTCATAAGAATAAAAAAGATCATATTAGAATAAACATTATTGTCATGAGAATGCAAACAGTTGTGAGGATAACTGTAGAGATTAATGAAGAGGCTGATGCAACCTAAACATCCAATGTCTATCCTGCATGCTGCACAAGTGCAATGAAGAAGAATGCTTAGGAAGTTTTATAACAAAAAATACTCTAAGTGCGAAATCTTCCGAAGCCAAGACCAATATCTTCCGAAGCCAAATATGAAGTGTTCTGAAGCCTCAGAGACAAAGTCTTCCGAAGCTTCAACTCATGAAGACAGATTTCTTCCGAAGAATTTTAGTACATGCTTTATCTGATGTACTTTTCCATAAAGCTGGACACCTTTCCGCTGCACCTCTGTAAGGTCACCAACTTACATGAGTTGGTGAAAAGGTCCATGCTTTTGGTAACTATACATTGAGGTCTTGAGTCTGTAACTTTCTACTTCATGTACTTTATCCTTTTTGTAATAGATACGGATGTGAGCTATGGCATGTCATAGTCATAAGTCAAAAGGCAATCTGCCTTTTGACTCTACAATTGATT
>BJCM01211022.1:0-13491 GCA_018326385.1 Flaveria bidentis
GTTTCCCTTTTAGGAAAGTAACACCCAAAAGTGATCTAGCATCCAATTCAATCATAATTTCATCAATATCATACCTAATCAAGTTCATAACATTCATTCCAACATGTTAATCATCACTAAATTATCAAAATTCCCAATCATCATACACAAAGTTTCTACTTAGGGAATTAGGTAAGTCCAATCGATACGCTACCGAACCTATTCTTTCCAGAATCTCAAATGGTCCAACATATCTTGGATTAATCTTGCCTCTTTTGCCAAACCGAATTACACCTTTCCACGGTGAGACTTTTAGCAACACTTCGTCACCGATTTGAAACTCCAAAGGTTTCTGTCGTTTGACTGCGTAACTCTTCTGTCTGTATTGCGCTGCAGCCTTATGGTTTCATATATGTACTATATTCTCAGTGGTCTCGTGTACCAACTCAGGACCACTCAACTGACTATCACCAACTTCCGCCCAACAAACTGGTGATCTGCACTTCTGCCCATATAATGACTCAAATGGTGCTGCTTTGATGCTAGTATGATAACTATTGTTGTACAAAAACTCGACCAATGATAAATGCACTTCCTAATTATTCCCAAAATCGATCACACAAGCATACAACATGTCTTCCAAAGTTTGAATAGTACTTTCACTTTGCCCATCGGTCTGCGCATGATAGGTAGTGCTCATGTCTAGACGTGTACCCAAAGATTTCTGTAATGGTTGCCAAAAATAAGAAGTAAAACGAGCATCACGATAAGAAATAATCGAGATCGGCACACCATATCTCAAAACTACCTCCTTCAAGTAAATTCAGGTTAACTTGTCCATTTTATCATTCTCCTTGATCGCCAAGAAGTGAGCTGACTTAGTGAGTTGATCCACGATCACCCATATCGTGTCATAACCACTAGGAGTCCTAGGCAGCTTAGTAATGAAGTCCATAGAAATCTGTTCCCACTTCCACAAGGGGATTTCAGGTTGTTGTAGTAACAAGGATGGATTCTGATATTCCACATTAACCTTATAACAGGTTCAACACTAGCTCATGTATGTAGCTATATCTGCCTTCATGTTAGGCCACTAGTAGTGTGCCTTCAAGTCATGATACATTTCTTTAAATCCGGGGTGTATGAAATATTTAGACTTGTGTGCTTCACTCATAACCAAGTCTCTTAGATTCACATGCAAAGGTACCCAAAGTCTATCCATGAAATACCAAATTCCATCGAACTTGACTTCCAACTGTTTATCCATCCTGCGTAAAGATTAAGATCTAACGTTCTATCCCCTCCAGGCTTCCGTCTGGGCTTCCATGATCTGATCGAGCAAGTGAGTGCTAATAGTCAGTTGTAGGGCACACACTCGTCGGGGCTTAGCTATTTCCTTTTTACTCAAGGCATCGACAACTGCATTCGCCTTTTCCGGGTGGTATTTAATAGCACAATCATAGTCGTTTAACAATTCCATCCAACGTCATTGCCTCATGTTAAGATCTTTCTGCTCAAATATATATTGAATACTCTTATGATTAGTGTAAATAGTGCACTTTGTACCATACAAATAATGTCTCCAGATCTTCAAGGCAAAGACCACTGCTCCTAACTCTAAGTCATGAGTAGTGTAGTTCTTTTCATGCACCTTTAGTTTCCGTGAGGCATAAGCTATTACTTTGTCACGTTGCATCAGGACACAACCAAGTCCTTGGATAGAAGCATCATAATAAACCACAAAATCATCACTTCATTCATGTAATGCTAATATCGGTGTGCTACAAAGTTTCCGGTTCAGTAACTGAAAAGTAGTTTCCTGACTCTCACCCCATTTATAAGTTGTTCCTTTATGAATCAAAGTTGTGAGAGGTTGAGCAATCTTTGAAAATCCCTCAATGAAACACTGATAGTACCCTGCCAGTCCGAGAAATTACCTTATCTCACTAGGTGTCTTGGGTACCGACCAGTTCTTTATAGCCTCAATCTTTTCCAGATCCACATGTATTTCCTTCTCGTTAACAATATGACCCAAGAATTGCACCTCACGAATCCAGAAATCACACATGGAAAATGTGGCGTACACCTGTTCCTTTCGAAGTAATTACAAGATTAAATGTAGGTGCTCCTCGTGTTTTTCCTTGGTCTTAGAATAGATTAAGATGTCGTCGATAAACACGATGACAAACTAATCGAGATAGGGTTTGTGCACACGATTCATGAGATCCATGAACACTACTGGTGCATTAGTCAACCCAAAAGGCATGACCAAGAACTTAAAATGACCATAACGAGTATGGAATGTAGTTTTGGTGATGTCTTCTTCCTGGACTCTCAGTTGATGATAGACAGATCTCAAATCAATCTTTGAATAATAGCTTGATCCCTAAACCGATCAAACAAGTCGTCGATACGAGGTAAAGGGTATCGGTTCTTAACTGTGACTTTGTTCAATTCCCTGTAGTCGATACATATTCAAAAAGTGTCATCCTTCTTCTTAACAAAAAGAACAGGTGCTCCCCATGGTGATGAGCTCAGTCGAATAAATCCTTTATCCAACAGCTCCTGGAGTTGTGTAGATAGTTTCTGCAGTTCGTTCGGTGCCAACCAGTAAGGTACTCGCGCAATCGGAGTAGCTTCGGGCGTGAAATCGATCTGAAACTCAACTTGATGATGAGGTGGTAGTCCAGGCAGATATTCTTGAAACACCTTTGGGAAGTCACGAACCACCAGAATGTCCTCTATCTTCTTTTCCTCATGTTGCTTGTCGGAGACGAGGGCTAATAAGGCTAAGTGACCCTTGCGTAGCCACTTCTGGGCATTCATGAATGATATGATGCCTATAACAACACCACTCTTCTCGCCCTTAACCGAAAAAGTTTGCCCTAATATCAGAGGAGTGTGAATAACCTTCTCATGACAATTCACCTCTGCCTGCTTCTCGGACAGCCAATCCATGCCTACGACCACATCGAAACTTCCAAGAGTAACGGGCATAAGATCAATATCAAAGGTATGACCAGTAAGGTTTATTTTGCAACCCTTAAGGATGTGCATGTTTTGCTTACCATCAGCCAATTATACAACATAATTAGACTCCAATACAGAAGGCATATCTCTTAAGAGGCTACAAAACTTACTAGAGATAAAGCTCATATCGGCTCCAGTGTCAAATAGTATAGAAGCAAAACGACCATTGACAAGAAATTTACCAGTAACGGTAGTAGGATCGTTTAAAGCCTCACCTGAACCCATAACAAAGGCTCTCCCTTTAGCTCTACCATTGTTGCCACCATTGTTGTCACCATTACCACCATTTTTATTATTGCCACCATTCACGTTGGCATTCCCATTTCTTCTTAGTTGAGGACAGATTCTCTTGTAATGTCCTTCTTTTCCACACTCAAAGCAACCCTTTGGTGTTTTATGGGACTGCTAAGGCTGCTGAGGTTTCTTAATAACTCCCCATGGCAATCCTTTGCCACGTGTCCAACCTTGCCACAACCCTGGCATCAAAAGATGTCACACCTGCCAGTGTGGTGGTAGTTGCATCGGTTGCACTTTGAATTTTTTTCCCACTTATCAACTTGGTCTTGAGATGACGACGATGATTGAAGTTGTGATTATTATCAAACCACCTCTAATGTTGTTTTTGTTGAGGTTGGTAACCCGATGACGATCCCTTGCTAACATTATTCTCCCACTTGCGTTTGTTGTCGGGCACGCTTGCCATAGCGCTCCATTTGGGTAACTTTCCTTACTCCACAGCTTGGTTAGTGAGATTGTGAGCCATTCGTATAACTTCTTGAATGGTAGGGAGATTTGTAGCAATCACCATACTCTGAATCTCCGGAACTAAACCATGTAAGTAGAGCTTAGTTCATTGGCTTGGCGGGTAACCATGCCAGGAAAGAGTGTAGCTCGCTCATGTGACCTAGTAGTGTAAGCCTCGATGTCAGATCCTTCCATCTTTATTTTCCAGAACTTAGCTTCTAGTTTTTGAACTTCATTATGGGGGCAGTATTCCTTTGTCATTATCGTCTTAATTTCCTCCCACGGTAGCGCATTTGCCATTGCCTCGTCAAGTATTTGTACTTGAGCATTCCACCAAGTGAGTGTTGAACCTTCTGGTGTTCCCGTGGCATATTTAACCTGTTCCGCCACTGACCAGTTACATTTGGCAAATACCGACTTAATCTTCTCAAACCATCTTACAAGCCCTATAGCTCCTCAGCTCCACTGTAGGTATGCAGATTACAGTCCATGAATGCCTTGTACATGCATCCAGGAGTTCCTGTATTCAACATGTCAGGGTAATCAAATTAAACCAAAAAAATTAATCACTTAGTGGAATATTCATGTAAATGATGAGTAGAGTCACCGTTTACCTCCAAACTGTGTTGGATGAGTATTCAATGTCGTTTGCACGTGTTGGTTTATTAATGTAGCTAATTCAGCTGGGGTCATGTTCATGTTGTCGGCACCACGTCCACCGCCATGCCCTTGGCCACGTACACATCCTCTTCATCTGTCGTCCACATTTCAATTTACATTCACAAATACTATAATGAGTAACATCCAACATATTAATCTCATTGAAGTATGGTAAATAATAAGAAATAATATACAGTCACAATCACAACATTTATAACCAAAATAATAACATGTCATAAATAATTTGTAAGTAGCTCACAAAATATCCAATCAATGTCAAATTTTCAAGTTTTTAGTTGTGTGGGTAACAACCCTTCCCACATAGGTTTAATAAAAACGCTATGCAGTCAAAGTCATAGGACTAAGGAAAATCAATCCAACAAGTCCAATCCATCACTATCTCCTCCGTCTGGGACTTCTTCCGGCTCTTCTTTAGGGTTTTCATTGGAATCTTTGGCTGGTGCAGGGTTGTCCTCGATTTGTAGTGCTCCGAGCTGTGCTTTCGGTTCGGTTAGTCTACTATTGACGCCCACATTATGGAGATCTTGCTCACCCATACGCTCAGAAAGATTCATCACCCTACCATCCATCTTGACATTCCAAGTGATGGACATTGACAACCGCTCCTCGAGTATAGCCATGTTTAGCCATAGTCGATGTATATCATCCTTTAGTGTGGAGTTCTAATTAGTGAGTACTCCAATTCGTCGATGCTCGGTCTCAAGTGTCGTGGTCAGTGCAGCCACGACCTGCTCAAGGGGCACATCTAGAGACAGGAGAGTGGGTGTTGCAGAAGTAGTTGCTAACCTAGTCCTAGGTCTAGCAGTGGCCGGCTCTAGGACACGCCCTCTACAAACCATGTTATTTATGCAAGTCAGGTAATAACTTCAATCTCATGGAGGGTCACGCTCAAGTAACACGAACACTTAATCCCAGTTTAGCTCACCACGAGAGTAAGAATGTTGCGGCCAGTCAGGTACTCGATGAGGTACAGGTGGAGGGGATCCAGAACATGCACGTTTTTTTCCCAAGACCCGGGATGATGATGCCATGCTGCAATACACATGATGTATATGCCAATAAGTCTATAGTAAAAGGATATGCCAAGAGTAACTAACTAACTGTGTTTGGTTATAGACTAGTGTGTACGTAACCTAGTTCCCTAAAACCTAGCTTTAATACCAATCTATCACACTCTCAAAATCCATGTGCGGAGATTTACTGTGAGATGTGTGAACAAACCAGGATCACAGTCAGTAGTTACTCATAACGACATTCTATGCCACATTTAAAATAAAATCAACCAAAGTTCAAACTTTAAATCCATGCGGAAGCGTTTTGTAAATAAGACAAACCTAAAATATAAAAATTCATATCTGACAAAATATGTGCCAACCCAAATATTTAAACACTCATAAATAAAAACCAACGAATATGTCTTTAAAATAGAATCTTAGAATGCATGTTGGACCCGTGTTGTGCTCCTAATGACAAGAAGAGTTAACAACCTGAGAATAGTATACTAAAATGTCAACACAATGGTTGGTAAGTTCAAGAGTTTGTGTTTATCATAAACAATAACATTTTGTAGATACATCATGTTCCTAGTTTATGAGCTTGATGTAAAAGTCTTTCATGTCTTACATATATGTAATAAATTGATTCGATGTTATATAATATGTGTTTGTTGCTTATCAATTTTATCTATTTCATATTATTACTGTGTTGAATATGATTCATATGTGTGAACTTATTAAATAGGTTTGATGTTGTTGTACATAGTCCTTGGTCAATAATGATTGAGAAATGTGTTCAACCTAGTCATACGAGTCTTCATGCGAATGGACCATACTAATGGACCATACGCATGAATACATCATGCTTATGGACCAGTCACATGACTGAACCAGAAGACTGGATCAGTCGTACGAATGAGACATAAGATTGACTCAGTCGCACGACTGAACCTTCAGTCGTGCGTATGACTCAATCACATGATTCAGTCGCATGACTGAACCATGCTAATGGTTCAGTCGTACGAATGGAAACTACAAACCTATAAATACCACTTAATTTGTGGAAATATAGGAGAATTTAGAACAATTCGATATATTGAAACCCTAGCCGTCCAGAGTAACCAATCCAACTTCATAGTTTGTTCTTGATCGATTCCTACTCATTCTTAACGTATAGTTAATTCTTACATCGATCGGGTAAACGTTCTCACTGATTGGATCGCCAATCAAATAGGATTTTGCACTATTTGATTTGGTATAAACGCAGAACCTGTTAGGATTCCGTACGTACACGGTCCTTACAAGTGGTATCAGAGTCTTGGCTCTTGATTTTGTGTTTGATTCAATTAGAATTGTGTCAAAACTCACGTTTTAATTCAAAAGAGTCATCTTTTTTAGTCCACTGGTGTTTTTCGACATTTCTAGGCATTAAAGTTGAAGTTTTTCGTCATACGGCAGATTAGGGTTTCTTGGTAAATCATAATTCGTGTCTAAGTGCCAAAAATTTGATTTTTCCAAACATAACAGCCTTCAGTCGCACGAATAGCTCATTCGTACGATTGAACTCTTTCGCACACTCCATCCGCATGACTGAACTCAATAGTATCCTTCATTCTCACGACTGAATACCTTCAATCGTTTGAGTCCATTCGCCTTGTTCATGCGCATGACTGAATCCAATCGCATGATTGAATTCACTCGCACTCTTCAATTGCATGAGTGATCCTTATGCATTGTCCATTCGCACGATTGAAGTTCATCAAAAGCAATTTAAAAGGCTACTTTGAAATCAAAAGGCAAGATGCTCGTTAAGAATTTGGATGATGCATTTAAAAGGGTTAATGTAAGGTCAGGTTCACCAAAGTGCATTTCAGAACCCAAACTGACTAAACCAGTTAACTACACATGTGTTAGTCATCAAAGTCCAACCAAAAAGCATGTTAAAGATGTTCAAAACGTCAAAACAATTAATTATGTTAATAAAGGTGTTACATCTAAAAGAGTAGCGACAAAACCAAACCAGACATAACTCACACCTTCACTAAACTCAACATCATATAAAAGTTTTCCTTAGTCTATAGAAGCAAGATCTTGCTACAGTTATGGAGAACGAGGACATATTTCTCAAATTAGACACCCAGAAAGAAAATTGAACTTTATGAAACACAACCAAGTTCTTCTAAAATAAGATCTAACACTCCACCTAAGAGTGTTAGTGTACCAAAATTTCAATGTAACACCCGGACATTTTCTTTGAAGCCGACGAAATAAGAAAAGAAATAAAGTCCAAAGTCGAGGGACCAAACCCGCTAACGAGAGAAAAATTGATGAGTGGGAGTATAAAAGGGGGAGGGCAGCCCACACCCTCCCCATTCTTGCAAAAACTCAGCAAAGAAGAGAGAAAAGGAAAAAAAAAGAGGAGAAAAGCTTGGTTCAGGCGCATTCGGGCGTGAAAATTGACGTGTAGCGGGTCAAATCGAAGCTCTACTCGACGGGATCATTAAGGTGAGTTTTAGGACCCATCTTTTACACATTTTTGAATGATTTTGGGGCTAGAACACATCTAAAAACTATTTTTTGGGTTTTTGGGTGAATACCCGTTTATGTATGTATATGTATGTGTATGATTCATTTGGGGCTTGATTTCAGGCTTGGGTATGCTTGAATGATGTCGTAGTATGTTTCCTTAAGGTTTAGAAGGGTTGATTTGAGCTCAAACGAGGTTTGGAAGAGTTTGGAGGCCGAAAGGCGCGGCTATAGTTCGGGATGAACTGCATTCTGCATCAGCTAGGGCTATGCGACCGACTGGAGGTCCAGGCGACCGATTGGAAGGCGATTGGGTTTATACGCACGAAAGGAAGGCTATTGAGGTTCATACGTACGAAAGTGGTGCGACTGAGGGTCATACGCATGAAGGCTATGCGACTGAAGCTAATGCGGATGAAGGGCTATTCGACTGAAGGAAATGCGGATGAAGGGCGTGCGACTGAATGAAATGCGGATGCAGATCATGCGACTGAAGGTCATGCGACTGGAGTCCATACGCATGTGAGTCGTGCGGTTGAGGCCCATATGCACGAAAGGTGTGCGACTGAGGGCCATTCGCATGAAGGTCATGCGACTGAGGTCCATATGCCCGGATGTCATGCGATTGAGGTCCATACGAATGAAAGTATGCGATTGGAGGTCATGCACCTAGAATGCATACGACTAAGTGTTCCCATGCGCCCAAGAGGTGATGCGCCTAAACAGTCCTCATACGCCTGAAGTCATGCGACTGGAGAGTTCATACGCATGGAGATCATATGACTGGAGCGTCCATACGCATGGAGGTCATGCAGTTGGAGCTCCATACGCCTAAGTGTTGGTGCGCCCGAATAAGATTTATGCGCCCAGGAGTTTTGAGGGACTTTGAGAGGTGATGGTCGAGATGGATTTCCTCGATGATGTGATGAGCATGGACGGTATAAGATGACGTATGATGATGAGCTAATGATGATGATGATGTGACGCATGATGATGTGTGATGACGTATGGTTATGTGATGTGATGCGCGTGATTCGTGTGATGATGATGTCGTGTGCTTGTGCATGTTGTATGCTATGCATGATGTATGTTATAGGTGTGGGATGTTGCCCTGTGTGATTGATGTTGTATGTTTTATGTTTCTTATTAGTATTATGTATGTTTATCTTTCCATGGCTTTGCGTTGAACATTAATGAATGAAATGAAAGTATTATCTAACGTAAAGTGGAAGATAATGAAAAGAGGAACGTAATGAATGAATGCATGCATTAATGAATGAATGAACGAATGAAAGGCTTGCAAGCATAGGTATGAGGTGAGCGACTCTGTGTCGCAACAGACTCGAAAGAGGTCCTTGTCACGTACTCCGGTATTGTGTCAGTCTTCGGACATAAGTCGGGGGTTTGGTTACAGGCCCCAGCACAGTATCAGTCTTCGAACATGAGTCGAGGGTGTTGCATGAGACAGGATCCAGATGAATGAGAAGAGGATCACGTACTCTGGTACTGTGTCAGTCTTCGGACATGAGTCGGGGGTTTGTGTATAGGCCCCGGCACAGTATCAGTCTTCGGACATGAGTCGGGAGTGGTGCGTGATACTGAGATGAGATGAAAGAGAAACGAATCGGGTACTCCGGTACTGTGTTAGTCTTCGGACATGAGTCGGGGGTTTGTGTACAGGCCCCGGCACAGTATCAGTCTTCGGACATGAGTCGGGAGTAGTGCGTGAGACTGAAATGAGATGTAAGAGAAACAAATCGCGTACTCCAGTGCTGTGTCCGTCTTCGGACATGAGTCGGGGGTTTGTGTACAGACCCCGGCACAGTACCAGTCTTCGGACATGAGTCAGCTGTATGGCGTGAGTTGATGAATGAGAAAGGTAATGATGCAAAGAATGAACGTATGAAATGAACGTTAACGATATATCTTAATAATGTACTAAAGGGGATCTTTGTCATTCGACCTTAGTAATCGTGGCTGAGTGCCACGAAGACGGTAAAGTCTGACCAGATCTAGAACGGTATGAAAGAATAACAAAGATAATAATGATACTATTCGTATGTACGAATTATGTATGATCACGTATGATGTATGATCACGAACGAATGTAAAGTACTGTATGATTTTGAAAGAAAGTAAAGAACGATTTTACGAAAGAAAAGTACGTTTTATTATAAAACTAGAACTCACTCAGCAACGCTGACTTCGATGTGTTTCCAGTTGGCAGGTATGTTGCTGAGGATGGCATGGGGCGACTACTCAGTTCTTTTGGAATGGCATCCATTATTATAAGGCTTTTGTAATGAAATGTAACATGAATTTTGTAATTTGATAATGAAGAATTGTTTACAAAAGCTATTATATTTAAATGAGATATTGTTTTAAATGTTTCCGCTGCGACGTTTTTATGTAAGATGATGAAAATTATGTTTTGAGTGCGATGAATGACCAGCTATAAGCGTACCGGGAACGGGGCCTTACATTCAAACAATAAGCCAGTCGTTTGTTTACCACAAACAGGCCTTACACAAAACTGGCTTATGGAAAGAAAAATCAAGTATAGGGTCTGATAGTGAGAATAATAAGAAGAAAGATATGCCCTCAGACTCTAAACGACAATGGGTTGAGTTTATGATGTGTGATTCCTCTAGGTCACCCAAGCCGGTTAAGGCTTGGGTCCCAAATATGAACTAACAAATTTTTTTGACTATGTAGGGTGTCCGCTATAGCGTTATCACTAACACCTAGATTATTGATAGTGGGGCGTCCAAGCACATGACAGGAAATTCATCCCTTTGTTTCAACGTCAAACAAATCAAAGGGGGACATGTTTCATTTGTTGGGACAAAGGAGGATACATCACAGCACAATGCGAAGTGGGAAATGAGAAAGTCAAGTTTGACAAGGTCAACTACGTTCAACAACTACATAACAACTTGCTTTCTATTTCCCATATCTATGATAAAGGATTCAAAGTTGTTTTTGACAACAAGAAGTGCTACATGTTGAAGAAGGACTATGTGATTGAGGAGGATAAGGTTCTCATGTCAGCTTCAAGATATAACCACTTGTATGTCTTGGATCTATCAAAAGCATCCACAACTGATCACACAGTTCAATGCTTCTTGTCAAAGGCAACCGAGAGAGACTCAGTCTCATGGCATAGGAGAATGGGACACATCAATCCTAGAAAGATGAATCACTTGATTCAGAATGATCTAGTGAATGGTGTAAATGTTAAGAACTTCCAGCTTCTAGACTTCTGCATATCTTGCAAGAAAGGGAAACAGACCAAGAAGGCTCATAAGGCAAAGAAAGTTAACTCTATAGATATGCCTCTTGAGCTTCTGCACATGGATCTGTTTGGCCCTGTTAGCACAAAGACCATTGCAGGAGGTCTGTATTGCTTTGTAGTAACAAATGATTACTCAAGATTCTCTTGGGTGATGTTTTTGAAAGCCAAATCAGAAACCTTTGAATCATTCAAACATATGGTAACTACATTGGAATCACTCTACAAGCTGAAAGTTAGGCAGATTCAATCTGACAATGGAACTAAATTCAAGAATCGGTGGATGGAGGCATACTGTAGAGAAAGAGGAATTGTTCATCATTCACCTCTGCCTACACTCCACAGATGAACGGTGTAGCTGAAAGAAAGAATTGAAGTTTGATCGAGACTGGCAGAACAATGCTTGCTGACTCAAAACTGCCTATTCAATTCTGGAATGAGGCAGTGGCAAATGCGTGTTACACACTCAATCGAGTCTTAGTGGTCAAGCGACATGAAAAAACGTGTCATGAACTACTCCAGCGACGTAAACCTAATTTGGAGTATTTAGAACCGTTTGGCGCACCCTGTACATTGTTGAAAAAGACTCAAAATGGGAAGTTAACTGAGAAGGCAGAAGAAGGGATATTTCTTGGATACACGATACCAGACAAGAGAGTTTCCAACAACTCAACGGGTTTGGTAGAAGTGTGGTGCAATGTTGACGTTCAAAGATACACCACCCCCCAACTGGGAAAGGACCCTCATTCTTCTTTGACTATGATGGTTTCTTTAAATCCTTCACTCAGTCGCATTCTCATACTGATGATGAGCTATCTACTAGAATGATGTACGATGCTCTTAACACTCCTCCATCAGACTTCACATCAACAGGTCCATTAGATGATTCCTCTAACTCTTTAGGGGGAGACCTTGAAGTGAGTGAGTCTTCATCTGATGATGAGGCAGTTGAAACTGCTAATGAGGACCAGGAGGAACAGGTTTCTACCAATGAAAGTACACAAGCATCAAATCCTGATGCCTTTGACATTTCGGAACCTCATACTCCAACAGCTACAGATCCTGAACCTAAGTTTAACAATCTGGATAATGAGGTGGTTGTTCCAACAACTCCTGAATCACGGATAAATGTTTATCATCCCTTGGACAATGTCATTGGGGATGTTAGATCGCGAGTACAGACCAGAAATCAGCTATACACAGTTGATCATGTCGCGGTAATGGAAAAGAGATATCTTCACGATAGTGCATATCGATGTTTTGTGTCTCAATTTGAGCCAAAATATGTGAGTGAAGCCTTAAACGATGAGGCCTGGGTCAGTTCAATGCAAGAAGAACTCCTACAATTCAAGAAATCAGGAGTATGGACCCTTATGGACAAACCAAAAGGTGCTAAGGTAATTGGTACTAAGTGGGTGCTGAAATGCAAGAAAGATGACCAAAGGGTCATAATAAAGAATAAGGCTCGACTTGTAGTTCAAGAATTTCGACAAGTCAAAGGCATATATTACAATTGAGTGTTTGCACCAGTAGCAAGGATGGAAGCAATAGGTATATTTCTAGCCTATGCATCCTACATGAAGATTAAAGTTTATCAACTAGATGTGAAGAGTGCATTCCTTCATGGTGAAATCCGTGAGACGGTCTATGTCAGTCAACCCAAAGGATTTGATGATCCTTATCATCGGGACAGAGTTTACAAGCTCGATAAGGCTCTCTACGAGCTCCATCAAGTCCCGAGAGCATGGTATGAGAAACTCTCAACTCATCTGGTGAAACACAGTTTTTGCTGGGGAGTTATTGATTGTACACTGTTCATCAAAGAAAAATATGGCGACTTATTGCTGGTACAGATTTATGTTGATGACATAATCTTCGATTCCAAAAATGATGAGTTATGTAAAGAATTTGAATCTGTGATGAAAGTAGAATTTGAGATGAGTGCCATGGGGAGATGAAGTTCTTTCTCGGGTTACAGGTGGATCAAACACAAACAGGAATATTCCTACATCAGACCAAGTATGTAGGCGATATCCTCAGTTGGTTCGATATGGAGAATGCTTCTGCAGCTGGAACTCCACTTGCTACAAACCATGACGTGGCACCCGACAAAAATGGTGATCTGGTTGATGCCACCATGTACAGAGGAATGATCGGATCTCTCATGTACCTCACAACCTCACGACCTGATATCATGTACACGACGTGTCTTTGTTCCAAATATCAGGCGAAACCAAAAGTAAA